>JAHPZR010004608.1:0-5000 GCA_019787425.1 Platygyra sinensis
TCAAATGCTTATAGATCAGCAGAGACAGAACCAGCAACAATACCAGGATGTCTTGAGGATCACGGCTGAACAGCAGCGCAGGCAGGAACAGCAGCAGCAAAATTTTCAAATGCTTTTCCTGCAACAGCAACAGCAACAGAGTCAGATACTCATGGGTTTGCTGGAAAAAGTTGTGCCTAAGACCTCATGAGAGAAAGGTGAAAAAGCAGTTGAGAAAAGCAAATTGGGCAGGAGACTTGCAGTTGGACACCTGCACTCATGTTGTAGTTATCATTTTGTTAAGTGCTAGTGCTTAGAGGGTTTTTTTGACAGTGCCCGATGAGCTTGTTAGTTAACAAAGTTGAAATTTCTTCCTCTAGATTTAGAAAGTTGTGTTGTTTTTCTATAGGAAAAACTGGATTTTCTATTTTCCTCGGGACAGAATGTTTACAGTGATCAAAGATATATAGTTGAAGCTAAAGTATTTTACGAGAGCCTTTTCACTCCTGCACTGTATGGGTTGGCAAGTTAAAAATTGAAAAGGTCAACATTCCAAGTTTCATTTTGTTAAAAAAAATACTGAGAACAATTTAAACAGCAGGATATGAAAGTACTTCTGGATAACTTTTTATTGGAATAGCAATTAAAAATTAACATGGTTTCAACCCAGGTTTTAATAAACTGTACTGGAGTTTTGCCATTGGAGCTTTCTTGGCAAATCAGAATGTAATAATTATTGCTGTGTGGTCTTGGAATATTTAACCATATTTCCTAGAGGGAGGGGGGGGGGGGGTGGGGTGGGGTAACTTTTAATGTTTATAATATAATTGGTTTGTTAAGATATGATAACTTATGCTGAACAATGGAACTGTTATCATATTTTGAGTTCCACATTTTCTAACTTTTTCTGAGGTTAATGTGGAAACATTCTCGTGTTACAATTTCATGTCTATGTGACTTGGCATTTCCATGGCAACAAAGCTTTGGCCAAATTTTAACATTTTTTTGTTTTATATGCCTCTTGCCCTCACATGTAAGCTGTTCTGAAGATAATGGCACTTCCTCTTTTATAAATATAATAGAGTAATATAAGAGGGTAGTGGTGAAAAACTTTGAGCCCAACCCCCGGCTCAAGAAAAACAAAAATACCCAAGCTAACTTGGGCCAAAGGGCCGTTATTTGTAGAAGAGGGTGGTTTGTTTTTTCGTGTGTCTGCAGTGTGTGATATCCCCTCCCTACATTTTATATTTTATGCCCCAATTAGTGAAAGTATTGTTCCAGAGTGGGCGGCTCAATACCAAAATAATCACTGGTGGTATTACCGTAAAGGCATGTTATGGCATTACGAAGCAGCGCACAGACAACATACATTTTACCAACACTGCTAAGTCCGATCTTCAAGTTCTTTTTATAGTCAAGAAATTTAAACGAATTCATGACATCCCCGAAAAGCCATTCCACTGAAATCCTTAAAGCGCTCATAGCTTCGTTATAATCCTGCATGAGGGGTGCAAGTGGGACGTGGCGAAACGGGGTCTGAAGATGCACACGGAGAGGGTACGCCAAATCCCCATAAATGCACATTGGTTGACCTGTTGATGAAAAAGCGTGCCGTTGGAGGTCACGCAATAGTCCAGAATCTGGTAACATCCCTGCGTCGTGCTTACGCCCCTCTAAAAAGAAGAAAACAAAAATCAAAGGTGAGAATAGAACTTGCTTAGAAAGTTTACATAACTAAAAACAGTAATAAGCACTTTCTTAAAAAAAAACTCACCAACTGGTCCATATAAATTTCCAATGAGTCCATTTGGTAGAGACAACGATTGGAATTTCAAGGCGTGGACCCTCTTATGACCATTATAAACAATTCTCTGACGTTCATCAGGTCTTGAAATGGGTCTGACAGTCCCATCGACGAAACCAAAGCAATTGTCGAGGGGGGCTCCTTGTCCTGATATAGCATCTGCATAACGCTGTAAAGCCCCGTGGTTCAGAAGATCTTGATTCCACTGGGTTATAAGGTGCCCATGAACGTCATAAATGTAGTCGATCACATCATTTGTGATCAGACTTATAACAGAAACTGGTCGGCCAAATCGCGGAATCATATCGCTGAGCCGGCATGGGTAGGCAACTCTTTTGAGAAGCATACAAAGCCCCTCTATGTCTTCACAAATACTTCTCTGTTCACATCTCAGCACCGGTGGTAGTTGGAGTGCTGCAACCAGGCGGGGGAGGTCTTGCTTCTCGACACGAAACTCAGCTCTGCATTCGGCGGAGTTCATAGAATCCAGATCAAATCGATCGTTTCCATGAGGAAATTCGGGATTTTTTGTATTGAAAGTATCGTACAGCAGTAAAAACTCTTCCTCTGAGACAATGTTATCGCCGTAAAGAAGTATAAGCAGGTCACGAAATTCTTTAAAAGACATTTTTCTGTTGACTGCCACAGAAAGCTGCAGTAAAAGACTCGTCCACGTAACCGGTGTGCTAAAGTATTTATGTTTCCCGCCGTGGACGACCGCCCCGTCCCAGGCCTCAATCGGTCATAAACTTCATCGTCCACGTTCTCGTCGTCATTGCTAAAGGTCCCTAATAACAATAGCATTACAAGTTTTAACGTGAGTTGTTTGAGTGTCAATGATTCAACAGGATGAAGGGTAGCCAGGTATGTTAAGACCACTGAGACATCCCAAACTTCTGTATACTTGAGCTTAGGTGGCCGTGATTGAAAAACACCTTTCAACAGGTGACAAACTAGCGGGTTCTGTCCAACTACAGATCCATCATCCAAGGAAACATAAGAAGACAATGCACTTTTGGCACAGTTGATAGCACTGTAAGTAAGTCCTTTGTCATACAGTTCAGAAAGGAAATCCAAGACAGCTACTACAAGTGGCTAAAGATGATTGACTTTCCTTTTGAGACAAAATGCTGTCCATTTTTTGGTGTACCTGGAGTATTGCTTCTTAGTAACTCCTCGCCAAAATGCCATGAGCAATCTAACAGCTGACTTCGATACTCCTCTTGCTTCATAGTGTTGCCTGACAACAGACATGCCATCAGTCTCATTTGGTTTCTTAGAGGATGTAGAGTCTCTGATTGTGGAAGGATGAGGAGGTCCTTGTGTTGTGGGAGCAGTAATGGATTTGCCACCGGAAAGATTAGTAGCCGGGGCCACCAAACCGGTGGTGGCCAGACGGGAGCAATCAACACTGCTGAAGTCTGATCGTTCTCCAATTTCTGCAGACATCTATTAAGCGGAGAAAAGGGAGGAAAGATGTAAACAAACTTCCCACTCCAGGAAAACGAAATAGCATCCACATGGCAGGCCCCAGGGTCAGGTTTCCAAGAAAAATATTTTGAAAGTTGGTTGTTAAGTCTACATGCAAACAGGTCTATCTCAGGAGTACCAAAGATGTCAATATTCTTAAGAAATATGCCAGGTTGAAGCTGCCACTCAATTCTCTCATTAAACTGTCTGGAGCTTTTGTCTGCCTCAAAATTGAGGACACCATGCAGATGGCATGCAGCCAACCATATCTCAATTTGCACACATCCAAACACTTTAGGCAAAACTGTTGCACAGGGGGGATTTTAGCCTGCGTGGCAGGCGTCCGAAGGGGAGGGAAAGGGGAAAGACGAGCGCACGAAGCGCAAGAACAGACGCTTGAGATTCGGGGAGGGAAAGGGGAAAGACGAGCGCACGAAGCGCGAGAACAGACGCTTGAGGATCGCGGTAGGGGACGCCTGGAAGGACGCTATTGTTTTCTTCATTCAGCCCTCTAATTAACTATGCAAAACCCACTCAACTGTGGAATGTATGGCTGTCAAAATCATCCAATCAGAATCACATTACTTCTTTCGTGACAAAATCTGAAGGCGCCAATGGGTTCTCGTATTTCTTGTTTTTGTTGTTTTGCACGAAAAATGAATGTTAAAATTTGAAGACCTTAGCTTCGGACGTTGGGAAAAGGGAGAAGACGCCGGGCCAAAAAGAAAGGAATTGTAACACTGTTTGTAGAGTTTGCCAGATAAATTTATCTAAAAGTAACATGGCAAATGTGTGGCTAAAGCTCGTGGAAATATGTTCAAACCGTCGGAGAGAAAAGAAATATTCGGAGTTGAAGAACTTTGGGATAACAGTGATTGCTTCTTACATCGATTCGCAGTCGGCCTGCAGTGCCTGTTCATGTTTCAACTGTAAGCGACTCACAAGCCACTAAACTGCTACTCAGTAGTGTTCTTCTTCAATGATTGTAGAAATTGCTTATCTGTGACACTTTCCGCCGATGCACAGACAACGTCAAATTTGCCCCCTTCGATGTCTTCCAAACAAATTACTAGCTTCTGAGTTAAGCATCAGACAGTAGATTTCATGGCCTCGACTTCAATAATCAGGTCGCTAACAATTCTGAAATGAGGCGTTATTACTAACATCGGCTAACCTGTGATGAATTAGTTCGAAACGATCTCTAGATTTATCCGCCTGGTTGAATATAAATGTAAGAAGACCTTAATGGTTTCGAATGACAGGTCGCTGACCAATCAGAAGGATGAAGTTAGGTAATTCATTAAATCTGACCAATCAGGATTTTTACGTTCATCTTGTGGACGTAAAAAACAAAGAAAACAATAGCGTCCTTGCAGGCCGTTCCTTCTCCCTCCGATCCCGCGCTCATTTTGACTTTCCTCACTCCCTTTCTACGGCCTGCCACGCAGGCTAGGGGGATTTAGTGCCCCTCATTGCATTGAGGTGGCAGACAGTCGTAGAGTTGTCACTTTTTATGCACACATGTTTCCCTTTCAAAAAAAAAAACAAGACAAAAAAAAAAAACAGAAAAGATTTCAAACCAAAATATACTGCAAATAATTTGAGTTCATTAATGTGGTTCTGTTTTTCGAGTGGGGACTACATGCCTTGGGCACTTTGTTCGTTGCAGACTGCCCCCAGCCTAAAGTTGATGATTCTGTTGCTATTTCTATAGCTGGGTTGCCCATGGTGATATTTTTGCACACTG
>JAHPZR010004608.1:7500-25000 GCA_019787425.1 Platygyra sinensis
AGGCCGGCAACGTCGGTGGTTGAACTTTGGCCCGGAGCAGCAGATTGCTGTAAGCCGCTACCGGTAGGTCGCTCTTTTGGCGCGCTTTTTTCTTTTTTTAAGGAATGGTTAGCTTTTGTTACGATTTCCGTGACCACAGCCTTCTTTGGAGCGTCACAACAAGTAGACGGTGCTTTTTCATCCTTCCTTTTCAGTTTTCCATCACATTTAAGTGATTTTGTGGGATCTTTAGTCCAAGGGGTGTGCTCTGAGTTTGTTGACAGCAAGCCGCCATGCTTCTCCGCACGTGTTCTGTCTGATCCTGCGGAAAGTTCTTCATTCCAGTCGTTCAAACTGACGTCTAAAACTGAGCCGAGCTCTTGTAAACTCTCTGTGGTAGTTTCGTTTTGTTAATTGCAACGATTAGCTGTATTTGTGGAAAAAATCCTCGCACACAGCAATAACAAACCAACCCGATCGGCGACAAACATTGCACTGATTGGCGCATGCGCTTGCTATCTCATGGAATCTCTCAGCGTGGTAACGAGGTATAATCTACTCACAGCACGTTAACTTTTTGAATGCTATTTAGAACATCTCACTGTAATTCATTTCTCTAGGTGACCTCGCGATGAACTCCCCAAGCATTCTCAAGAAATAGGCCCTTTGCAGGATCTGGTCACATGGTACGCAATAAATTATACTGGGACGCAAATACCGCTGTGGGACTTCCAAAACAAAGGAACTCTTAACAGTCCAGCCCAACTTTCCTTTGTTTTGAAAGTCCCACTGCGTCATTTGTGTCCTAGCATAATTTTTTCCGTACCATGTGACCCGATCCTGCAAAGGGCCTATTGAATGTCAAACCTCACAAGAATTCTGAAAGCGAGTGTTATATTGTGCCTTCAGCTAATGGCAAACGTCTGTTTTAATTGAAATATGAATAACTTCAAGTTCAATTTTCTCTCGCGGGGTCAGATAAGATCTTCTTACCTTTATTCAAAATATTACCATACTAGGAGGTTTTGTTGTAACTTAATTTTTGCCATTATTGCTCGAATGTTGTGCGGAAATCATCTTAATTAGCTACCATTAGTAATTATTGTATTGCGCTACTTCACATACAGGGTGCTTGTGTTACAGTAGCCGCTCTTCTGCAGTACTTTCTGATGGCAGCTTTCTGTTGGATGCTCGTCGAGGGAATCTATCTTTACTTGCTTGTTGTTAAGGTTTACAACATCGAAAACAAGATGCGCATCTATCACGTGATGTCGTGGGGTAAGTTCACCAGCGCCTTTTAGCCTAAGATACTGTTTTCGTAGACCCATATAATCAGCTCATTTTAAATATGCTTCTACTGCAGGTTTTCCCGCTGTCACTGTGGCCATTTCTCTGAGTATTGCTGCACAAAAGAATGGAATCCACAGTTTTGTCGATGATGAATAGTGAGCACTTTCCTCAGTACTGTTTGCGATCCTCCTCTCCATGATTTGCTGCATTCTGTCATGATTTTATAACGTGTGATTCTTTGTATCAAAAAAAAAAAAGAAAAAAAGAAAAAAAAAAAAAACTTTGGTCTGATCCTGTATCATTTTCTAATTTTTGCCAATTAGCAATTTTGGAGATGTGAGATATCGATATTGTTTATTACATTGTTATATTTTTACTTTTGGTTTAAGTTGCTGGATGTCTTCGCAAAGCAACCTGATTTGGATATTTGTCGCAATCGTGTTGGGGATTGAAATGGTAAGTAATTAAGACGACTGCGAAGTCAGTCTCCTTAACTTGAAAGGCACGCAATCTGTTCAAATAAAGTTTATTAGAAATTCTCAAACTCAACAATAATTCATCAAGTCAAAACAAAGAAAATCTAAACCGTGAAAGATTTTGACCACTTTACCTCTCCATTTACTCGTTAGTTCTTGTTTCGAATCAGTAGATACTTGAGACAGTATTTCACCGGCTATCCAAACACCTCGAATTTCGTCAAAATACTGCTCTGCGCGTCGTATATTTTTAGCTCTCTTCTCGGTGTTTGGATATCCCGATATATATGTTTGATATATTACATGAAGTTCTGCGTGTAGCTCGTGATATGCCATGTATGCCTTCAAAATATCTCCCATGTATAGATTTGCTGTTATAAAACTTAGGTCATGCGTTTGAATCATGATCAGCGCACATGTTCTGTTTACTTTCCTTAGTTCATCTTGTTGATATTAGTTCGGGTCGTAAAGGAAATCACCACAATGCAGCCAACGGCAGGAGATAATAATATTCACCAGATACGGTAAGGAGGACATATACTAAAAAAAAAAAAAAAAACACTATCTTGTTTAAGGGTCGCAGTCATGGTATTTTGAGTTATTTTGAGCATCGACAAAATTACCGTTAAATTGAAGGAAACCTGAAAATGACACTTTATAATGATAGAAAAGCATCAAAGAGATAATAATAAACCATAAAGGAACAAGGATGGCTAAGGATGGAGAAGATTGACACGGACTGCAAACAACAAATTTGAAAAGTTTAGCTAAACTTTTCAAACCGTTTCACCGTGACTGAGCCCTTTAAGGTGGCCGAACAAAGTTTTCAAGTGCCTATGCCTAATTCACCATAACTTTTAAACTATTTATGCTTTGACACCCATTTTTTGCAAGAGTCCAGGTTAACCACAGAAATATTTATTCTGGCATTTTGACTAGGGTGTGTGCTCTTGCCATGGCAACGGGGCTGGTTAAAAACAAGGTTTAAATAATGGTTTTTGTCTATTTTAAAAAAAAATCCAGTCGTTAGATTGTTTTCATATTTTGCCCACTAAGAAATGACATTAAATCCCTTCTGTCAACACGGTTCTAATAGATTGTAATATTGAAATGAAATGTAATTATTAACCTAGTAGTAAACTTATATTTATTAATTAATTAATTAATTTTATTTATTTATTTAATGTATTTTTAGTTTTAAAATGTGTGTAACTCTAGCTTTAATGTGCGTATATTAATGTTTCTTTTTTGTCATTGCAATAAAAATGAAAATTCTAAAAAAAAACAACAACAAAAAAAAACACGGTTCTAATAAAATTTTGACATAGGCGATTTTCGCAATTCGCCGTTAATCGTTTTCTGTATTATTAAAAATTCCCTATGTCAAAATTCAGATTTTTTGTGAGAGATCATTCACATGGTCTCTGATCTATTCTTCCGCCAAATGTCTTGAAATTCTAACGACTGGATCGTTAGAAATCGGCATGTTTCTGCTAAAGCAATCAGTCTCAATTTTTCGAGCAACTGCGCATGCGTTGCATTTAATTGGGTTCTTTCGGTAAAAAGCTGAAAATTGCTGGGTTCTTTGCGTCGTTACTTTTCCTAACTTATCTTTGTAATAAAAAACTAAAGCCATCAATACGCTGTGTTCAATTCTAGAGAAAAATAACACAGATACAGTGCGGGTGTTGAGTAAATAAAATGATCGCTTTACTGAGGGCATGTTTGTTCTTTGAAATCCTTGACTCCTTGTGCACTGTGTTCGGCCACCTTAAAGTCTCACAACATGATTTAGACCAGCTACCCTTGATACAACCCGTGCGTCTATCATCTTTTTCTGATATACACTGGAAATTTATGAAATATATTTTTCTTTACTGATCAACTTATTGAATGAGTAGCTCGAGTAAGAGTAAGATCGGATAATGTTTTTCCTAGCTTTCTTATGTTCCAGCTTTGTTATATCACCAATTCAATAAAGGGATATCGATAATTTGGGAGCTGTCTGCATTCCATTAACTCATTGTCATTGTCATTATGTGTTTGGCAGACGTGGCATCAAAGCATGCCTGGTAATGAGTCCTTTACTTGGGATCACGTGGCTGTTTGGTCTTCTGATGCCATTGCACAAAGCTTTCGTCTACATTTTTACGTTCCTCAACTCCACTCAGGTGAATTATTTCTGTCAATTTAAACCGGCAGTTCTGCTGCCTTCTCAACCCCTAAGGGCATAGGGCATTTTTTATTCGTTTGTTTGAAAAGCGCTTTCGCGGCTTTCCAGACCTATGTGTAATGGTGCCGTTTTTGTTGTTTTTAAAATAGAAATTATTATGTTTGGCAATTGTAAGTCGTAGTGGTTTCAGTCAGTATTTCATAACAATTGATTGCAGGTCTATCAAGGGCTTCTAAACATAAATTGTTTTCTTGATATTTATATCAAAAAGATTTCAGTGTTGGCTTACCTAAATGCGATGTATATAATTTGCTTATTTTTGTAATCACTTTTTTTAAGGGAATGTTTATTTTTCTCCTGCACTGTGCAAGAAACAACCAGGTGAGAGCATTCTGATTCATACTATTAAGTATCGAGCAATAACACATGATAACGCTATTGTCGCGGGACGGTTCTGATGTAATGTCGTCGTGTTCAGAGGAGGACCGTGAGAACTCAAATTTCGCTGGACGGTGAAAAATTAGCTTCATTTTGTTTTCTCTCTATAAAAGAGCTCCTTTGACTGTATTTTCCAGCGTTCCTGGAAAACCAGTCGAGTCGCTTGGAATGAATAAAGTGAGTGAGAGTAATTGCACTCGCCTTGGGTTCAGTAACGAGTCAAGAGCAGTTTCGACCCCTGGAAACTAGAAAGGAATGTTACCAGTTTGCGCATAGCCAACCGCAAAATACATCAAAATGTTTAACTTAAACAGTCAGTAAGAGACTGATATATTTCCTCAATAAATTACGTTATTTTATTAAATCCGCAGTTCAAAGAGCGATTCAAAAGAAGGCTAAGTGTGGTTTTCCCAGCTGTATACGATCCAAACCCTGCAAGAAAATCATCCAAGGTTAATCCAAGTGTTGTCGGTACAGTGGAGATAATTGAAGTGCAACCATATAGCGATGATTTTGAGCTGAAGGAAAACTAATTTCAGCTTCCTGATTAGTAAATAGGCCTTAGTTTGTTGTCGGTAATTATTAAAGAGCTTTTTTTTATTTTTAAACCGTAGTACTGTAGCAGTAAATAAAAGGTTATTTAATGCTTTTTGGCTGTACTTGTGTAGCGTTTTATACGGTGGAAGTTAGTTTTTATTCCGCTTTTAAGAACTGATCAAGAGTTTTTTTTTTTTCTCTCTCTCTCTCTGTTAGTTTAGACGTTTGTCAGTCTTATAACTGACAGCTTGCATTTTTCAAGTGTGGTTCTATAGTAGAAAAGAAAACGTCCTTTGAGAGGTTTTTACTAGTTTAGCATTCTTCATCACTGCTGGTGGTTTTAATTTTTTTTTTTCTTGAGAAGCTGTAACACTGACTGTCAGTTTTCCTCTCTGTTTTCTTAGTGTGCCTCCAGTATTATAAGAAATAGCTTACGGTTAAAAGTTGAATTATTGAATGTTTCCGTAATATCAGAACAAGCACTTAAAGAGGTGAACCAGCTTAGCTACCTGTAACTCATGTTCACCAAGCCAAAAAAGGTCAAAGTAGTTGTTATCTCCGGACTATATGTTTGCATTCAGGTTTTACCTGCTTTGATTTGAACAGTACTGAGAGATGTGACATATGTGCATGTTAATATTTATTTCACTGCTTGAAGCAAATAAATAAAATCGTTAAATAAAATGATGTCTGAGTAGACTTGCTTAGTACTTTCCACTCTAAGAGCCAAAGGCATGAATTGATTTGTGAGAATATAAAGAAAATTTCTTTTCCATCCGTGATCATTTACGGGTATATTACGAGCTTACAGTGTGACCTGCTCCCAATTGGCTTGATAGCTCAGTTGGTAGAGCACTGCTCCGGCGGTGTGGTAGAGGTCATGGGTTCGAATCCTGTTCAGGCCTGACTTTTTTTTTCAGGGTTTAATTTCCAAAATTGCTTAAGTTGTGCGTAAAACTGCGATGATCGATCAAGTCTTTGTATCTTTCTTCGCAGATCAAATATATCATCTTTCATATATATTCAGTTCCAGAACTATTGCAGTTACTTTAGTTTGAACAGTACTCCGTGTATTTGTTTCCTTTCTTTATAATCTTATATGACAAGTTCTCATGCATACTAGATTTGATTCAGGGTCAGAGGTCTTGTAACAAGGTACGCAGGAATTTGTTGGTCATTATTAGTACGCCTAGATAGATTCCGCCTTTTAAAGGTTCAAAAATTGTTGCTCTCACTTGCATATGCGAGTCAATGGATACGCACGTGAACGTTATGGAAGTATGTGTGTATAAATTATCTCTTTAACACACAAGGAATATTGCACTTGATGCCTAGATCTCACGAGACTGGAGTTATCGTAAAATGAAGGTTCGAAAATTGTTGCCCTCACTTGCATATGCACGTGGATGGTGGTATACACGTGAATGGATATGCTTGTGAATGTACCACGCATGTGCGACTGTCAGAAATTAAAATATCGAAGAGTCTTCTCACTCGGGTATGATGGCGTAAAACTGCGGTAATGCTACACAATGCAAAATACGCAAATGTCAATTTTCAGTCAGTTAGGGCACGTAACTTTAAAACTAGACTTTGCACCGTCCTAACTGAGCCTTGAAATGGACGTCTATAATAACAGCATAGGCGGGGAGTAAAATACCTTCCACTGAGAATGTTAACGTCTAGAGGCGTTACTTCAGCCAGTATTATTATTCTGATCTAAGCAACAAAATCGATCACACTCTTCAACCCGTGTTCAAGAGTCGCAAAATATGCGAAGACCTCAAGATGTGCAAGCCAACACCACCTATAATTAGCCAACAATGCGTTGTGTACAATTATAAATGTGATCTGTGTGATGCAGAGTATGTCGGCTACACCAGCCGACATTTACACCAACGTATTGACGAACACCGTTATTCAGCAATCGGCAAGCACTTAAGGCTGGTTTTCACTAGCGCATAAGCAGAAGCATAAGCTGACATACGCAGAAGCAGTAAATTTTGATAATTAGCACCTTTTATTAGGGAAATTTCCAACAAAAATCACTAATTATCAACATCTTACTGCGTCTGCGTATGTCCACTTATGCTTATGCTTATGCGTATGCGTTAGTGAAAACCAGCCTTTAAAGAACGACCACGTTGTGGAAACCATCGGGGACCTTACCAACAACTTTTTCGTTCTTTGTTTGTTTGTTTGTTTGTTTGTTTGTTTTTTTTAAAGAGGTGCAACGGAAAACTGGACTGTCTGATTTATGAAATGTTATTCATAAAGAAGAAAAGGCCATGCTTGACCACATAATCAGATACCATACGCGCAAAACTACTTATTGAAATTTGTCACTTTTTGCATGCACATTTTTACCTTCCGGTATATATTAAGTTGTAAATCTTTATTTTATTTTATTTTCACTTGAAAAGTGATGACATGGAGTCATCGAGACGTTGTGTTAAATTTTTTTCGCTATTTTTATCATTAGATGTTTAACTAAATGTAATCTTATTCGATTGATATTATTATTATTATTATTATTATTATTATTATTTATTTATTTATTTTTTTTACTTTGAAGGTCGCATAGTTAACCAATTGCTGAATCACTTCCATGTTCTCAGAGGCAGAAGCAACAGTCCTGTTACACGATTTTAAGACCAATACTGATTGAAAATAACATGAGAGTTCACCTACCCTGGCTGAAAGCAACATGCCACCAACTGGCACAAAAAATGCGATTAAAAGAAATCGATCCATAATAACTTTAGTACTGTAACAATAAGAAGGAAAGGACCAAAACTAAGATGAATATTACGTCAAAGATGATAAATATTGCACATCTTTATAGAGTACATACAGAAATATAAATACACGTTTCTTTTTTTTATTCGGGACCTCTCTTTAATGGTTATTTGTTTAGCGTTTATTTCAGTCTATTCACCTAGCCTGCGTTGCAGACGAAGCTAAACCCGGACTATACCGGGGTTTAGTTTCGTCTGCAACGCAGGCTAGTGTTCATCAGAAGCTGAATATAGTAGAGCATATTTTTCAAAAACTCTCAATTTTAAAAATCATCCAACTTCAGCGAGTATCGTCCAAAAATCGCGCAGAACGAGTACAATTATAATACTAATTAACAATTAGATTATTCGCTCTCGATTTCTATGAGGTGATAGTTGATGAGGCCGAAGGCCGAATCAACTATCACCTCATAGAAATCGAGAGCGAATAATCTAGTTGTTTTAGTGGAATTCTTACTAAAGTTTAACTCAAATAACGGTTTCCAATTATTTCTCGACGTATTATTAAACTTTGGACCTTAAAAAGATCGCCCGGATTGAGTTGGCAATTAAAATTGATCAAGTCGTGCACACGCGCGCAATATTTTTTCAATAATTTCAACTTTTTTCAGTCAAGAAACTGTAAATGTCCTTCGTTTAGTCTTCCCAGGATTTTAATTATTCATTTTCATCAAAATTTTCCTCCAAAACTTTGGCAAAACGAAAAAACGTCGCCATTTCGTAGGCGAGTTCCAGCCACTGCACACTAATGGCTGATAGTGTGCAATGGCTCAGCCAATCAGATTACAGCATTTGCATTAGTGTACAAGTAGAATTCTACTAATATTATTTAGTAGTTCTATCACCTCATAGAAATCTCGAGCTCATAATCTAATTGTTAATTACAATTAATATTATTAAGTATTAATTCAACGAGTTCAAAGCAATTTCAAGTATGGCGAGATCAACAGAGAATTAAATCAAATCAGTTTGTTTTAAGCAAGGTCTCTATGAGTTTTGAGCAGAATGTGTTTACGAGCCATTTGCGGTGACATCAAAATCCAATTGACGCAATCGCTTAACTCAGCCGAAAGAAAAAAAAGCAGCTAAGTGCTAGTTATATTCAGCAAACTGACCCGGAAGCTCTTTTGAAAGCCTAAAGATATCAAAAGGTGGTTTTTTTTTTTTGTTCAGGTGAACGTTTTTGATTGAAGCTGAACAAAACGATAAAGTCACTGAGACTGTTGAATTATAATCAATTTTGCTGCGTGATTCAAGGGATTTGGGGATATAAGATTTTTAGCTATTAACCTTTAGGTAAGTAGATTATTCTTACGAATTGTGCTTTCTGCAAGCGCTTCAATACAGGCTCTGTTCCTCAGGCCTGGCTCAAAGCAACTGTTGTACCCGTTCATAAGTAAGGCAACAGAACCAGGTGATCTGACCGTAAATATTTAACCAATCATCTTCAAGGAGAAATTATTTTTAAAGCCGCACAGAATTCTTTGCGCGCCTAGTTGAGCTTGTTTCGATACATCGATCGCGCTGTGAGGATAAACAGGGCAGTTTTCACAGCACGAAATCGCAAATTTACGTGAAATTACTCGATACGTAAAGCTCCGTAAAGCTGATTTGACTGCTTTACGGAGTGTTAATAAAGACACGTAAGGCTGCGCAAAGTTGTCAATGCATTAAAGTTCCGTAAAGGTAACTTAAAGTGTCCGGAAAGATCGGGCTTTACGGCAAGGGAAGTAAATTGCCCTAAAGGAGTCTGAAAGGTCCAGTTATGATTGAATTGCCTTTCGACAACTTGACTTGCCATAAGCCGACTTCTATATAAAAATGAACGATAAAGTCGCGCGTTACCGTAAAGGAACGTGCCGAAGTCACGAGAAGTGACAAAAAATACAACGGCAATGGACTTAGACGTGGTCTATTCGATAACCCCTAACGCTTTTAAAAAGGAAAACAATTTTTTTCAAAAACTGGAAGACAGTTCGAGTTGGTAGAATTTTTCGAAAGTAGACCAGTTTTAATTTTTAGTTATTAAGGCTCAGTTCATAAGTCGTGCTTCTGCCGTGCCGAACTAATTTCAGGAATTAAAATAAACATAAGCACGGCAGAAGTATGGCTTCTGAATCAAGCTTTTGAAATAACTTCGGTGGGCAATTCCGTTCGACAAGCTCTACCTTGCACTGAACGATCATTTGAATCGCTTGAGTGCCGTAAGGACACCGCGCTAGTTGTTAATTTAGTGAAGTTCCTTAAAGGTAACAAAGTGTCCTGAAAAATCAGTCTTTACGGCAAGGCATGTAAATTGCCTCAAAAGAGCCTGAAAGGTCCAGTTATGATTTAAGTTCCTCTCGAAAACTTGTATTACCACATGTCGACTTCTACATAAAAGTGAACGACGAAGCGAACGTACTGAAGTCGCGAGAAGTGACAAACAAAACACCATGGAAATGGACTTTAACGAAATCTATTCCACAACCCGTAACGCTTTTA
Source organism: Platygyra sinensis (assembly GCA_019787425.1). Lineage (NCBI taxonomy): Eukaryota > Metazoa > Cnidaria > Anthozoa > Scleractinia > Merulinidae > Platygyra > Platygyra sinensis. The sequence continues at coordinate 17,676 of JAHPZR010004608.1, forward strand.
AGACAGAGTAGGGACCGAGCAATATATCATTCCCATTGCTGAAGTAAGTGTTGACAACGCCATGAACTTCTGAACATGAAGTCAAGACACAGGTAATTGCAAATTAACTTTTTCATTATTTAAGGGCGCGTTCGTTTGGGATCAATCCGGAATAAGAATAATTGGAATAATGCGAGTAAGCGTTTGTTTGGGAGCTATTCTCATTCCGGAATACCTGGATTTCGATTCCGCTTATTCTGCTCCAAGGAGCAGAATAGCCGGAATATATTCCGGAATATATTCTTATTCCGGAATATCCCAAACGAACGCGCCCTAAATGATATCTAAGATGTAGTTGCCCCGTGAGACAGAACTTCCCATCTCTTTCTGCTTGGTAAGAGACGAGAGGGAAACTTTCCTCGGAACCGCTCAGCCATTTCATTTTCGTCACAAATGTGATCAGTTGCCTTCCACAACTAGTGATGAGTAAATTATATAGCACTGGTTTTTGATAAGTTTAATCTGTTTTATATATCTACATACTGTAACTTATGGATGTCAAAAAGTATCGCTGTGTCTAAATGCCCAGTAGCCAGGCAAGGCCTTAGATGGACTAAATGCCCGGCAGTCAGAAATTTTTACAGAATTTCCACTGAAAGATTCTTTCAAACATGGTAAAATTTGTTGTTTCTTTAGAAATGCAGAGCGATTTAAAAAATTATGCTCGTTTGCAAGATGACAAAAAAACCGAACTTGTGCTTACGTCGGCAGTAAGAGATATTTAACAAAGCATGCACAAGCTCAGTTAATTCGTCATCTTGCACACTAACATAATTTTTGGAATCGCTCAGAATTTCTAAAGAAACATCAAATACCATCAAGGAGTTGGAAAGAATCTTTCAGTGGAAATTCTGTGCAAACTTCTGACTGCTGGGCATTTAGTCCATTTAAGACCTTGCCCGGCTGCCGAGCATTTAGACACAACGAAAAATATTTAACAATTATATTCACCGAAGTGTAGGTAAATATCCACTACTATGCACTGACACTGAGGTGAATAATTGTTTTAGTATGTACCACACAAGTTGAATAACTAGCGGCCAAAAGTGTAACTTTACTTGTGACAATGTACCGACAAAAGCCATTTTGTTTTTCTTTGGCTGCTCGGAGATGAATAGCACTTGGCTAATCACCTCCGAGCTAGCCAATCAGCGCAGCACGTGAAAAGTACTATTCACTTGTGTGGTATATACTAATGGTTAATAACTTATGCATGACAAATATTGATTCAAGACGCTGTCCATTTGTCAGACAAACTCATTGCCAGGTTCTCTTTCTTTTTTCTGCTTCCCTTTGTTGGGAGGAAGACCCTGGTTGTGGGTGGTCACGTTTCCTCCTGTAACACAAACTTTTCCACCAAGGTAGAGTCAACGAATAATTTTTGTCAATCACAACTGAAGTGAAATAAAGTGATTGCTGGTCATCGCATTGAGGGAGATAGTTTTTTAACCCTTTACTGCCCAAGGGGTCTCCCTTTGATGAGTACAATCGTCTGGCGTTAGACAGAGTAAAATCTATAAGTGGGTCTCGGGCAGGATAGGGTTAAAGGCGATAGCTTTTTAACCCTTTGCTGCCCAACGGGTCTCCCTTGAATTGAATTAACCTCATGACACATTGCTCGCTATATAAAACAATGTTTTATTTATCATTTTGCAAAATATATTTCTTGACTATGCCAAGGAAACATGTTAAAACATCTGTCTAAAACTGTAAATCATTTTACATTGGTCTAAATCAAATGTAACAGAGTAATTGGTTAATTGGATCGGCGTTGCAGAATTTTTCCTTAAAAAAATGGTTTACCACAAGGAAAAACAGTTGAAGAGTCAAAGAAAAAATTCACATACACTCTGCAGTACTCTATATGTCTCAACTGTGGCAAACCCTCACAGGAGGTTGGACTGTGTTCTTTTCAATCTCTTTGAATAGCTGCAGAATAGTATTGTTAATTATTGTACAACATGTTTGAACCTGTTAAGAGCAAACCTTTAAGACAAGTGGACACTACTTTTCCCAAAGGTGTTTGCTTAATACAAGTTCCATTCTATTATCATTTCCTAATATATTAATTGGAATTATTTGCAATTTGAAGATATCCTATTTCTATTATTATTTTCCAGAATGATTTTTGCAAGATGTACAAAGCCTTGAAGCAAAGTTCAGATTTTCCTGGATTTTCATTTGAAGAAGGGTAAGTATTCCCACAAGACTAATGCAAAGTTCATTCAGTTTTATCTCTTATTATAATAATGGTAGCAAAACTGGCAGCATGTACCAGTAAATGCTTAAGAACCTCTAGTGTTGCTCCTCTTATGTTTCTTTAAGAGAAGTTCCCATAGATGGTTTCTTGATCAGTACTCCAACATGGCAAATATGTAAAACAGTCTTTGATAATTTTGAATTAATTTTCTGTGTTGCACTGATGTTTTTAACTGTGTATAAATAAAGCTGGGTTGGACACTTGACTTTGAGAGCATTCGCCATTCGGGCTAGTAACCCTTAAAATTCACTGAGTCGCCTGGATTAGTTTTCACTCACCCAAAAGTTTTGGACATTAGCACTCGCCTAGACGAGCAGGCGCGTGCTAATGCCCAACCTTCTAAAGTTACATGTATCATTCATTCCTATCTGTGTAGTAGTTAGCATAAGCCTGTAACAAGGCTGCAAAATTTTCTCATTGTCCAAAGTCCAAGTGACCCAGGCTATGACAACTACATGTCGTCCCTACAAGTATTAATTAAGCTTTGATTAACTGTTACTGACATATGAATTGTATGTAACACAGTTAATGAACATATCTAATAAATGAGGCCTGTATGTTGTTATTGTGTTGCGGTACTGTAACTGACCTATAATTTTCTAGGTTGGCCTCTGAAGGCAACAGAGCTGTATTTACCAAAATTGTGGAGTCAATTTATAGTGACTATGGAGGGAAGGAGCAATGCCCATGGTCTGTTGAACAGTTAAGAGGTATGTGTCTGCACCCTGTCCTTGATCCCATCGCTGACTGTTTGTACAATCAACAGAAAAAAGTCAGAAATAAAGTCTAAAGTATGTGTAATGTGCTTCTCGGGTTTTGAATGAAGTTTCTTTAAAGTTTACAAGAAGTGTATTTTCAGTTAGTAAAATCCAACTAGTGGTCTATTATCAGTGCTGCGTTCTGATTGACTCAGAGCCCTTTTGGGCTGGAGGAATAAATTATTGTTATTATAATAAAGACAGGCCCTGTGCACATTCTGATTGGTCAAAAACCCATGTTTTATCAGAGTATAAAACAGAAAGTGTGTTTCATTGTTTTTTTGCCACATTGCCTCTATATCATAAAGCAAATACAAAAGCCTAAGTCATGTATTCCACTGTGATTCAAATGCCCATCATGTCTTGTCACATTGTAATACATGGCTTAGGCTTCTTTATTTGTTACGTCTCTATCTGCAGCATTTATTTCATTTTCCAAAAAAGTAGCCATAGGTTTCTGCCAAATTTTTTCTCAGTTATTAAGGATATTGTTCTCATTGAATTTATAAAGTAAAAAGTGGGGGTGACCATGCTCGTTTAAGAGAAAAGGAGCATTTATATCGTTATCGAACATAGTATGAGGGGAATCACTTACGTTTTGTACGCATGCGCGCTCATCTGTGCGCGCTGATGACGCAAAAATCATGTGCAGTAGGGATGCGCAATGCAAAACTAGGGAATCACCTTAATAATAACTGTGGACTTTTTTTTTTGCAATGGCAAGATGCCTGTTTGCTCAGGATACAATTGAATCAAAAACAGTTAAAGTGCCCCTGTGATCAAAAAAATCACTTCTGAAAGTGTGTCTGCTTAACACTTGACTGGCAAAATTCTGACCTTTCATTTTTATCCAAAGGCTGTTTACTTTGAGTGTAAGTTTTGGATTTCACGATCTGCCATTACTCACGTTCAAACCTGACCGATTTGACCTCAGCGTGTGAACGTAGCTTATTATGTATGCAAAGTGCGAGTTTAAAAGTGTGAAAGCCCGAAACTTCTGTGCTGCATATTAATTTTGCAGCGTACACACGCATTGCATTCTTAAACTAGTGATCCTTTGACGTCATTTTCTCCTCGATCCAGCTCTCTCAAGAACTTAAATTTAGTAATGGCGGATCATTAAATAGGAAAGTTCCATTTAAAATAAACAGGTGCCTTTCTTAAATCAAGGATTAAAACTTGTGTCACTTAGTGTTTAGTTAACATAGTTTTGAAATCCAAAGAATTTTTTTTTTTTTGTCACAGGGGCACTTTAAGAAGTTTATTATTAAAGGGTGTCTTTTAATTTTACATTGTACAGAATCAAGTGCGCCATACTACAGGTCATTAACTGATGCAAAAACAAGAAAAACCTTGTTCAAAACAGACGAACATAAAGCAAGCTGTAGAAGGCAAGCAAGGAAAAGAGATGTAAGTTTCAAAATGTTATAACAGGGTCACTCTTGTAGCTTTTAAACTGTTATCCATGTACCGTCGTTTTCATTGAAGCATAGAAGTGTGACAGAAAAACATGTTCTAATTGCCCGCAAACATGATGTGCTTGGTAACCAAACATTTGAAGGGTTTATATGATACCTATCACATGTGTCATTTATTGGTTGCATGGCTGCCATCTGAATCACCTTATTCCTGAAATCCTTGGACAGTTGTTTAACAAAAACATATCAACAAATTTGAAAACTTTTAAACTTTGGTGTGAAAGTGTGCTTCATGGCCAAAGAATTTCAAATGTTTGGTTACCAAGCATGTCATGTTTGTGCCCAATTAGAAAATATTCTTTTTGTCACGTGTCTGTGGTTAGATGAAGACAATGGTACTAGTCAGCTGAAAGCTGGTGTTATTTGTAATGTACAGTTACAGAAAATATCCACGCTCTCCTCCACCACCACAGAAGGGATTGGAATTTCCCTGGGGGTGGCATGGGGGTTCCCTAAGACCAAAAAAATTTAAGAAATGTATGGGACTTATTTGGAATTTCCAGAGAGGTATGGGCATCCTAGAAAATATCCCTTCCATGGGGGAAATAGGGATATTTTCTGGAACTACACAATTATGGCATAATTTACCTGAAATCTTCTAGTGGCAGTGGGACACAATCCTCTCTGCACTGCTATTGATATCACATGTATTACACAAGCAAGAAATATTCTTATGATACTACAGAAAAACTAAATGGTGTTACTTCAGATTACAATATTTTTCAGGTTGTGTTAATATATATACTGATGTACTTATCATGTGTTTTTTTTTTTTTTTTTGTCAATTTTACAGAAACTTGGCCACAGGCTATCTGCCCTGAGTAAAACAACTTGGAGCGAGCAAACGAAGGATGACATTAAGCAAGTGTTTTTTTTTATTATTTAATAGTTTTTATTGATTTTCGATATTAGATATCTAAATTACAAATTACAATTGTTACAACTTCACAGACAATAACAGCAACGAGTACTCAGAAGGAAACTAAATAACTAAATAAATAAATGATAAATAATGAGATATGAGTGAAAAACAACAACAAAAAAGGAAATAAAAAACAAACAAATGCGATGCTACTGTATAAAATTAAATGAATATAAGGCTTTGCTGGTCGAGGCTATCTAATTATCATTGTATTATTACATTGATCAACTTCTCCCACTTTTCAAAATGCGCAAGGAGCTTGTTTTTCTCCCTAGCGATATGGAGCTCGATATTGTAAACACGCCTTGTTCTCGCTATAAAGCCTCTAAGTGTAGGTACGCTATTCAGACATCTCCTACTGTAGATATAATACTTCCCTAATAACAGAATGTGATTGATTAAAATGAAGTCATTTACAATGTTGAACTTTCCAAAGATTAAATCTGACTCATCCATTGTTCCAACAAGGACGTTGTTATCTCTTAGCCAGGACAAGACGTGTTTCCAAAAATCTGAAGATATCTTACAGGAGAACAATAAATGCTCGACGGATTCCGCAGCCTCCTGACAGAAAGTACAGCTTGGTGATTCAACCAGACCAATGCGACTGAGTTTTTCATTCGTAAAGACAATGCAATTTAGGATCTTGTATTGAAATTCCCTGATCTTAGATTCTAAAGTGGTTTGAAAGGCTAAGGAATAAACTTTCTGCCAACTGATTACAGTGTTTGGGTACTTGTTGGTTAATTTTTGTTTAGCAGTGGGTGGAATCTGTTTTTTTCCGCAAAAAAAATTGGTAGATCTGTTTAGAAGAGGCGTCAGAAATTGGTACTAAATTGTCACTTTCCATCCTTATAGTTGGGATATTTGGAAGAGGGTCACTCACTGACGCATCCACAGAGCAAGTGTTGACAGTAGAGTATACAAGCTCTGATGAGAGCTCATATGAGCCAGATTCAGACTCTGAAGTCCCGCAGTTACAAAACTACAAAGTTAAGCATTTGAAATGGGAGCGTATGAGATTGACAAATGTTAAACAAACATTGGACAATATCAAAGTGTCTTCCAAGGCGAATCCATCAATCACTTGTTCCTCGATTGCCACATTCACAGGAATCTGAGAGGGAAATTCCATTAAATGTTATAGACTGGGCTGTGCGACAAGCAGCACCAGCAAGGAGGAATGTACCTATGCCGCATCAGTACCTAGTATCAGGCTCTCCTGCTGGTTCTGAAGCTTCAAGCAGCCTTTCTACAACATTTGAAGATCGGGTTCTAGACCCAATACTTGTAAGCACTCCTCATTGTACTAGGCAGTGCTGAGATTGTACAATCATGTATGTGGAGTAAAATTATCTTAAGTTGTGGTTATACTACAATCTCCCAGGCGGAATATTCCAACACTATGTCTGATCTCGATTTTCTAACGATAGTTTTCCGCTCCTCCCAGTGTAGGTGCTATAGTGTTGTAACAACACATGTGAGGTTGACCTAAGTGGTTAATTATTATAGTTTACATGTACGTGCTGGTATTTGAGCTTGGTGAGGATACACCAAGTATGCCTTTTAAATGGAATGATGTAGTGTAGCCACAGCTATTGTTACATTCAAATATTAATGATTTCACTTTTGAACATTTACATTACCAGTCAGATTGTAGCTAGAAAGGTTATTTACCTGGCATGAACTTGTTCTTCTTACACCTGCTTTTAGCTAAGAGAAAATTTAATATTGTAAAATTGGAGCCAACAGCCTCCAGTACAGTCAGTATTTTATAAGTTTCAGTTATATGAATTTGGTTAAAGTATTGTCAAGTTTCTTGACTTGTGCCAGCAACATTGGACTATGCCAGTTGTTGTCTTTTGCAC
>JAHPZR010004608.1:30000-31146 GCA_019787425.1 Platygyra sinensis
CATGTACTTAGGGTATAACATGATTTGATAGATTTTTGCACTGTGCATGGAGTGCAAGCTTGTTCTATTACGGCCTGCTTGGCTATAGATCAGAGCATTTTATTTCAATCATTGGTTCCTTGTGTATCCCCTTGTGGGGCAGAGAGTTCTGGGTTTTTTCGCAGCAACTTTGGTAATCGGTATTGTAAATTGTAGTGGTGTTACACTTGAATTGCACTGCTCTTTAATACATGTAGCCTGTCAATTTTTGCTTTCCTTGATCTTATCGGCTTGATTTTAGCTGTTGTCTTTACGAAGATTTAAGTGTTGCCGCTTAAATACTGTGGTACATTTACTTACCTTTAAAGGGAAAAATTATAATTAGTTTAAGGCGTATATCAATTTAAGTTGCCTTTCCGAAACCCAATTAAACGCAGTAAATTCATAGTAGATTTACTTACCTTTAAAGGGGAAAATTAAAGTTAGTTAAAGGCATATATCAATTTAAGTTACCTTTCCGAAACCAAATTAAGCGCAGTAAATTCATGTTTGTCGACATATACATTTAACAGAACTTAAATGTCAGTAAACAAATCTTAAAGCCTTTCTTACTCTTTAAGAACTTTAAGAAGCTTTACGGCTTAAATTAAACATTCTCATCAGGTTTAAGTGCCATTTAATTTTTTCTTAAAAATTCATAAATTTATCATTTCGCCCTGTGATATTAAACGCAAAAGCACAAGCGTGTCGGTGCTGTCTAAGCAGAGTCTCATTCTTTCTTATCGTTCATATTATATTCATGCTTTTCACAGGTACAACGTTTTTTTCGTTTAGATGTGTGTCACAGTAAACAGTGCATACTACAATCTGATTGGCTACTCACACTCGAGATCATAGTACTTTCAGGAAAAAAAGCTATGGCTTGGAAATGGTTGTACTGGTACGGTTTCGTGGGTATATATTCCAACCCCACAATACTGAGCATTCAGTTGGAAGTGAAAATGAAACAACAGTTTCTCGTTTTACCACACTTGCCTCTCCTCTTCAACAAGGTTGGCACGCCTCAGCAAGACATTAGAGTTGTTCCGCACACGAGAGATGCAAAATTCCACCCCTTGGCCTTTGGCATGCAAATTAGACCGGGATTCTCAATTGCTATTGTTTTGG
>JAHPZR010004609.1:0-2500 GCA_019787425.1 Platygyra sinensis
ATGTGATATGAAAATCCCAGAACCCAATAGGGTTACATGTGTATACTAACACTTTATTGCATGAAGGTTATAAATCCAATCTGGAATTCATGGCAAAAATATTTGGAAAAATATTCAGGCCTTAAATTTATACACACTAATCTATTTTTTTTTTTTTTTTAACCTTTTCACATTTACCAATTTTCTATGGGATTTATAATTATATATTGTTATACCGGTTTCACTTGTAATAATAATAATAATAATAGTAATAAACCAGTTTTAAAGTAAGGAGAAGGGCTGAAAACACCCAGGAATGGAAAGAAAAGCCACTGCATGGTCAATTTTTGAGAGAGACTGAAGACCAGAGTAATGAGGAAACATGGAATTGGTTGAAGGAAGGAAGTCTTAAGAGAGAGACAGAAGCACTAATAACTGCTGCACAGGACCAAGCAATACGAACCAATTACATTAAAGCAACCATTGACAAATCCCAGATAGATGCTAAATGTAGAATTTGCAGGGACAAAAATGAAACTGTGAGTCACATCGTCAGTGGCTGCTCAAAATTGGCTCAGAAAGAATACAAGAAAAGACATGATAACGTGGCCAGGGCAATCCACTGGGATCTGTCAGGAAAATGCGGTTTTGACCGGAATGACAAATGGTACAATCACGTCCCTGAGAGTGTACTGGAAAATGAGAACTACAAACTCTTTTGGGATTTCAGTATACGGACAGACCGCAACATCGAGGCCAAGAGACCAGATTTAGTGCTTGTCGACAAATGCAAGAAAAGCTGCCATATAATAGATGTGGCAATTCCAGAGGACAGTGGTGTAACAGAAAAGGAGTTCGAGAAGGTTGAAAAGTATGAAAATCTGGCCAGAGAATTGAGAAGAATGTGGGAAGTGAAAACCAATGTTGTACCAATTGTATTGGGGGCTTTAGGAACAGTGCCGTTGCGTTTGGCAACTTAAAAGGCATGGCAGTAGACACATCAATCAGCTTAATCCAGAAGTCTGCATTGCTGGGATCAGCAAGGATTCTAAGAAAAGTATTGGAAATGTAAAGGACAGGAATAAGAAAGAGTTTGGTGTTGCTTGGCAGCATGTTGCTGCCCGACACCACAAACTTTTTGCCAGCTGTTATAAGAACTTAAGCTGAGTTGTATGGTTACGACATAATAATAATAATAATAATAATAATAATAATAATAATAATAATAATAATAATAATAACAATAACAATAACAATAACAATAACAATAACAATAACAATAACAATAACAATAACAATAACAATAACAATAACAATAACAATAACAATAATAATAATAATAATAATAATAATAATAACAATAACAAGTAATGGTAATAGGACTAAGTGAACTCCAATTCGGTCTGTAATCATACGAGTGATATCAAAATCGGACGACCAGTCCGATTTGTTTATCACGAGTATGAGGGAGGCAGCGTGGCCGAGTGGTTAGGGCGCCGGACTTGAAATCCGGAGGTCGCGGGTTCAAGTCCCGCTCTGACCACTGAGCTGGAGTTGTTTCTCGGTGGACCTTAGTTCAACTCCTCGGTCATGCCTGTAAATAGCCAATTGGTCTGCCTCCCGCCAGTTGGGATTTTTAAGCCTGTTATGTTCATTTGAAATATTTGTTTCCTTCAGTTTGAGTGGCATGCCTGTGAACCAGCTAGGTGAAGCTAAGTGCATGATCACTATAAACAAACATGTGACATTTTTTGACAGTTTGAATTGGACGACACGAAGTCTTATAACCAATTAATCATAAAAATTACAATTTCCGAGAATAGTATTTTCCTGCGTTTGACTGTGGAATTAGCAGGAAAATATGCTCTCGTCGGTATCTATTGTTTGTTTAGGCATGTGCGCTAGTATGTGGGTGATTAGTAGGGTATTTATATTGGGGCGTAAGAGTAGGTCTTTCATCTCGGTCTCGCTTATTCAGCGTTCGTTTTTTTTTTTCTTTGATTTTTCGTATTTTGTTCGTGTTCTTTTTCTTCGCTTATTTTGCAGATGTTTTCAACTCTTCAATGTGCACGGGCATTCGGGCAGCTGTTCCTCAAGGTGATGATGTTTTATTCTCACCTGTGGAATCTCTTCCAGATGTGGCTTTGGCTAGCAGAGCTCTCTGTACTTCATTCAAGTATTCCTCTACCTACAACAGATGGAAGTCTTGGGCGTGTGATCATGACCTGGCAGCTTTTCCCGCATCTTCGTTTCACCTTGGTCTTTATTTGCCCCATTTGATGTCTGAGGCGAAGACAGCGTCAACTCTTAGAGTCCGCCGTTCACAGCATTGCCTGGATGCATCTGTTGGGTGGAGAACGGTCTCCTACGGATCATCCGTTGGTGAAGAGCTTTCTTTCTGGTGCACAACGTTTATTGGCCCACCGCACATCCAAGAAGGAGCCAATCACTGTCTCCAAGCTAGAACAATTAGTTGCCTGTAAGGCCGATGCGATGACTTCTTTGTATTGTATTCGTTATG
>JAHPZR010004609.1:10000-35000 GCA_019787425.1 Platygyra sinensis
ACAACATCCAGTCTTCTTGGCCGGATTGCGGTGAGCTAGTCTATGTTTTCTCTATCTCGGCAAACAAAAAACTTCAAACGGCTCAGTTAACCTAAATATCAAACTCACAGCAAACGAAAATTGTTGTCGATAAAAAGTCTCTCAAAAGTTAGTAACTAAACTTTCGATCGGTTTTCCGAAGAATTGAAGACAAACTTTTGGTGGTTGAGCTCTCTGTTTTTAAACTGAGTCCTCTGCGGAAAAAGAAAAGGACAATATTGAAAGGACATTTCTTACAGCTGTAAAAGCAAGAATGGGAAAGAAAGCGAAGAAACGCCCCTAGTTGTTTAATTCGATAGCACTGAGGTTTGTAGTTATCTTTTCCTCTCCACTTCGCTTTAAATTGATAAGCTGCGTATCTAAGGTTAGAATTGGACAAATGAATGACTTTAAAAAAATGATCTCTGTTTCTTTCGTTATTTGTTAAAATTAGCTTAACTGAACAGAAAACGGAAGCTTAAAAGAAAATGCGACAAATGTTTGCTTATATTTGTTCACGATGCAGTCGAATTATCTAAGTCACGATAAAAAAATTGAATTGACTGAAATAATTAGTCAGAGGCTACCAATGTCTGATAAAACTTCCTTTGATAAAACGTCCTTTTTTAAAGCTCGAACGCCGGGAGGGCAAACTCTCATGTACAAGTCTATCTCGCCGAAAGCATTTAAATGGCTTTCGACACCAGAAAAGTTTTAACATGAAAGCTTGTGCTGAATTTTAATGTCAGCAAAATGGTTATATAGCCCATTGGTTGTTTTCTTTTTGTCCGTCTCCGAATGCCGCGTGCCGAGTGCCTTTGTTAAACCAGCTGATTCAACTCCTGCTCGCTTAAATAAGCAAATCTGTTAGGTGGAGGTCCGACCAAAATCTTGAGTTCGAAATTTGGTGGCTCACAGAAACAATCTTCAACATCTCCGGAAGAATGATTAGATTTTTCCAAATTTCCGAGGAAGAAAACTTTTCTAGAATAGGGATTATGCTTTTTCGTGGTACACCATGGAATATCCCACCTTTATATAATAACCAAGTCAAAGCGTGCGCTCTGATTGGTCAATTAGCTATGGTTTATTGTGCCGGTAAACTCATAGAAAAATCGCGCGTCTTCCGAATTATCATATAAAAGCAACAGACCACAAGCTTCTATAGTTTATTAACTACTTAATAACCGAGAGTGAGGTCGTTACGGGAAAATCTCAAACCGAGGCCTTGCCGTATTGACCGAGCGATAGCTCGGTCAATACGGTAGGCCGAGGTTTGAGATTTTCCCGTAACGACCGAACGGTCGAGGTTATTAAGTTGTTTATTATATGGCTAAAAAACCGTTCTAAAGAGAGAAAAAATCTAAATTCAAGGGGAAGTCCTTACTTCACATCCGGTGATGCGCGCGCTTACCTATTCATTCATCTTTTCAAATCAATTCAGCGAACTGACGCGTACTCCGTCAAGAAAATAAATTTATTTTTGGAAATCAATGATCAACACGGTCGCAAAAAGTATTTTAGTACAGTTGTGTTACTATATGACGATTAATCGACATTATCAAGAATCAACCGCCAAACGTCAATTCCTACCGAAAAGTGCTTCAAACTTGCTCAAAAGCCGTGCGGCCGTGTCGGTAAAAGAAAATACAATTTGAACGGAATCAGCACTAGTCTTCGTCGTCACTTTCGATGAAAACTCTTCGCCTTTTCTGAGTTTCCTGGATTATAGTTACTGGCGCTCAGAGATGCTGCGAATATTCACACCGGAAAAAACCACTCGGCTGTTTAAATCTGATGGTCCTTGAAGATGTTTAAACTGGCTTGTGTTACAGCAAGAGAATTTGTTGATGTTGACTGCTGTCCTGCTCTGGTGCCACCAATTGCCTTTGAATGGTGAAAAGAAGAGTGGAAGGCCGGGAGACCTTCCCTTGGAAAGGAACCTCTCATGTATACTTCGCTGCAAACCCGCTAAAACCCGACAGGGTGTCAGGTTCATAATCGTCGCCATCCGTTTTCCGCGGATATCTTAAAAAAAACTTTGCCAATAAGTGGTCAAGGACAGCAGCCGGTAAGTCCAAAACTTCTACTATGCTTGCTTTGTTTATTGACGACAAATATCGCTGAAATGTTTTCATTTCACTGGCAGTTGTCCTTTCCTTTCGTGGTTTTGCTTTTTGATGTATGAACATTTCAGTTTCTTCCTGACGAATTAACTCGTTCGTAATTTGCCGAAGTAACTTCATTTTTTCCTTAAAAAGTACTTTAATTAACTCTCTGAATGTTAATCGTCACTCATCATCTTGTATCACAACGATTTTCAATGTAAATAAAGCAAATGTGTTCTAGCTTTGGATAACCTTTCGTGTTTTTTCCTTTCCTAATTTGCATAATTCGTAATCGGCCCGTGGGCATTACGGGAGAATAATGCCCTGGCGTGAGGCTGCACTTAGCCAATCAGAGCGCGCGTTATATCGGCTACAAACACTAGCCATATAATAAAGGCTGATAAACCACGCGGGATGTTGGTAGAACACGAGAAGAATTCGTAAGTCACGCGTACGAGTTGCAGGCGAGTGATTTACGAATTCTTAGCAACGATAATTTACGAATTCATTTACGATTCTTATTCAGTGAGATGCTAATAAGTGGCCGGGTATTCTGAGGTTTAGCCCGATTTACGAATTCTAAGCAAGGATAATCAGAAACAATGAGAGAGAGCGTCCTTAAAGTGCATTCATATACACATCAAATGGGGGTTATTGACTTCGTTTTCGACCGTCGTTCAGATTTTATACATCGAGGCGATTAAGATCAGCTAGATTTGCGGCCAATCCGATTTCGGATTCTAGAAATCAAATAATCAGGATTTCTTCGTGGACTATTCTTAATTTTCGTTTCCAGAAATCAGCAAAGAGGATTTTATCTCGGAGAACTAAGATTTTAAAAACAGAAAACCAATAATCGAACGCCTACGAATTCCGAAATCAGTTACTAGATTCAAAATATTAGAAAACAGAGAAATTTACTAATTTTGCGGCCAAACTGTGTCTTCTTTACCAGAAACCAGAAATCAGAAATATCTCGCAATGTATTCTTAAAATTAATTGTGAAAAATAAGAAAACCGATTTTCCGAGAATAGAAATCAGAAATTCTGGATTCCCAAACAGAAATCAGAAATCAGAAACAGAAATCAGAAATCAGAAATCAGAAATCAGAAATCAGAAATCAGAAATCAGAAATCAGAAATCAGAAATCAGAAATCAGAAATCAGAAATCACAAATCAGAAATCACAAATCAGAAATCACAAATCACAAATCAGAAATCAGAAATCAGAAATCAGAAATCGGAAATCAGAAATCGGAAATAAGATCAGAAATCACTGGCGTGACGTAGGCGGTTACGTAGGGTCTACCCATAATGCTTTGTACCCAATTATCTTATCTTGTATATGGGGAGGGGGTAGAAGGAGGGAGGGGAGGGGATGACAGAGTGGGAGGGCTTTCGAACCGTGTAATTTCATCTTTGTAGGGGAAGGGGGCGGGGAAGGGTTCCTAATGAGTTTAAATGTAGATAACCGAACTCATTTTAGGGGGGTGGAGAGGGGGTGTAAAGCCCAAGGTGCACTTAGCTGGCTGGCCGAAAACCTTGATGACTCATGTGGGAGGGGAGCGGTTTATCGTTCAAGATGGGGCCGGGAATGGCGAGGTGCATATGACGTCATTTTCGATTGTCTCTCTCATTGGAAATTTTTATTCCCCGCTGACTGATAAAATGGCAGGCTCCTCTTTCTTTCCCGCCAAAATTGATCATGTGACGTAGCAAAGATGGCGACTTTGTAAAGAATCCCGCCCCCTTCCCCTACAAAGATGAAATTACACGGTTCGAAAGCCCTCCCACTCTGTCATCCCCTCCCCTCCCCCCTTCTACCCCCTCCCCATATACAAGATAAGATAATTGGGTACAAAGCATTATGGGTAGACCCTACGTAACCGCCTACGTCACGCCAGTGATTTCTGATCTTAATTCCGATTTCTGATTTCTGATTTCTGATTTCTGATTTCTGATTTCCGATTTCCGATTTCCGATTTCCGATTTCCGATTTCCGATTTCCGATTTCCGATTTCTGATTTCTGATTTCTGATTTCTGATTTCTGATTTCTGATTTCTGTTTGGGAATCCAGAATTTCTGATTTCTTATTTTTCACAATTAATTTTAAGAATACATTGCGAGCTATTTCTGATTTCTGGTTTCTGGTAAAGAAGACACAGTTTGGCCGCAAAATTAGTAAATTTCTCTGTTTTCTAATATTTTGAATCTAGTAACTGATTTCGGAGTTCGTAGGCGTTCGATTATTGGTTTTCTGTTTTTAAAATCTTAGTTCTCCGAGATAAAATCCTCTTTGCTGATTTCTGGAAACGAAAATTAAGAATAGTCCACGAAGAAATCCTGATTATTTGATTTCTAGAATCCGAAATCGGATTGGCCGCAAATCTAGCTGATCGATTAAGGTCAATCTTTTCCCGGGGTATTTTAAGGTTTTACGGTTAACGAATCTTTACTTAGAAAAGATTTCGGAATTTGTTTCAGATAACGCCATAGCTGATAACTATTGTGACAAGCTACGAATTCTTACAAGGGCCACAGCGATAACACTCACAGTTGGTGATCAACATGTTTAGGTTGCGGCATCCGGTATCCCTTCTGAAGTTTGGTGGCAATTTCACGACCACTAATTCCTGGGTATGGAGATCCACCTGCGGATGTAAGGAATTAACACAAAGCAAGAGATAATATTGTATTTCCCTGAAGTATTCTCAGTTGCCGATCCAATTTTTAGTATTAATGAAATTAAAAACACTACCGTGAATTAAATAGACGATCTTTTGTTGGATGACAGTTTATTTTCCGAGAGTTCCGAGAGTAGAAGACGCGCAAATATACCTCCAAACGGCTATAAATAAATTGATGTGAATTTTTTTTAAGTAACAAGGTCGCGGTATAATACTGTCCTGAGCAGTTACAAGTCTTGAGTATTATTTGGCGAAAAATAATCCCAGGTTTCTCACAGCATTTTCAGTTGCTGAATTACTAAGATTTCTACATGTTCATAAGAACCAGCATAATGGCTGATAGTTAGATTCCCAACTTGATTATTGTCGAAAATTAAGACCATATTTAAGTGGCAAAAGTAAACGTACCCACTGTAAATATTTCATATAGAACAACACCGAAACTCCACCTGAAAGAAACAACGGCAACAAGAATAAAATGCAGATAGTAATTGCTTGACACATGCACTGAACCTTAGCAGTTTGAAATCTGGTGGTCTCGAGTTTGTCCTTCTACCCATCAGAAGCAGGATTTTATGTCAAAAATCCGGAATAAGATTTCTTGGCTCAATTCACTACTTTAACAACTAAGCTTTTATTCATTTTGAGTGCCACGCATTGAAGTCCCATAAGCTGGTCTTTTGAAAAGAACCTGACTCAAGAACTACCTTAGATTTACAATAATCATATACATTGTGTTAATAACTATTATTAATATATCGTGATCGTTAAGGAAACAAAATCTCTATCCTTAATGCATTTGTAGTATAGGGTTGTCTGCGACGGTGCCAACATTGCCAACATCATATGACCACTGTCGGTTAAGGTGGCCGAACACAGTTTTCGCGCGCGCTTTTGCTGATGCAATTCAGCACGTGCACAAGGATTTCAACAAACAAACAAGCCGTCAATAGAGCGATCATTTTATTTACTCAACACTCGCACTATCTGTGTTATTTTTCTCTATAATTGAAAGCAGTGTATTGATGGCTTTAGTCTTTCATTACAAAGATACGTTAGAAAAGGTAACGATGCAAAGAACCCAGCAATTTCCAGCTTTTGTTTGTTACCGAAGGAACCCAGTTAAATGCAGCGCATGCGTAGTAAGTCGAAAAAATTGCGATTGAGTGAAAAATTGACTTTCGGAGATACGCCTATTTCTCGAGAACCACTCATTAGAATTTCACGAAATTTAGAGCGAAAATACTTTAGGAAATAAATAACTGGAGGATTAAAAAAAAATTAAAATTTAACAAAGGAAATTCAAGATATGCCAGTGAACCTTCAACGAGGGATAATTAAAGATCTGTTTGTTAAATTATTATTAAAATAGCGCTAACATGTGAGTATCGTTACAAGCTTGTTGCATGCAAATTATAAAGAAAATCTAATGACTAGATTTTCTGCAAATAAACAAAACCGATTTTAAACGCCTGTTTATAATTAATCATGTTGCCATGGTAACGGCACATACGACAGCTTAATTATCAAAAAGTTGAAGTTTGTGTTGTTAACTTGCTTGCTGCCATTTTTGGTGACCAAAGGATCAAGGGTTTTAGAAGCAAAGGTAAATGAAACAGAGGTATCAAAAACTGTGTTCAGCCACCTTAACAAGGGAATAATATCGTAGTTTTCGTTTTCGTTGTTTATGGTTTGTAACTCGTTTATGGCCGGGCATACCGAGACAGAGCCAGAAAGTGGTTTCATTTGAAGACCCATCCGTTTTTACCTTCATCCAGTTGAAGGAGATGTAAGTAATATAAACCTGCAATTTTGGCACCGAGAGCAGCCATAAGGCTACACAGTCAGGTACGTTGTTATCGCCGAGAAACAAACCCCTCGGTCAAAGCTTTTCTTGACTTTTTATGATACTCACACGTCACTCTGGGTTGTGTATGTTCCATAATGTAATCCTTCATAAGCAGTCCATTTCACTGGCAGTCGACCCTATTTAGAGCGCATGCATCTGAATTAATCCAGTGATACGAATCGCAAACGATTATTAGCAATTCTCTTTTTACCAATTCCCCATAATTCACTCAGATTCCCCACAAATTTTGCATAAACTATTGTTGGGGAAATTCACGGCAATAGGTTATGCAAAAATTCGGTGGGCAAACAGAGTAAATTATGGGCAATTAGAAAATAGAGAATGAATTTTGAGGACTCATCTCGGCAATAGACGTATTCGGCTAACGTGTTCACATCCTTGTTGCCACCCAGTTCAGATCATTTGATGATTCATTTGGGAGGTTACAATTGCCCTGTTTGCTCATACTGCACTCAGTTGCGTGTGACAAATTACACAATTGTAACTTCCCAAATCAATCATCACGTGGTCTGAATTGGGTGACAACAAGGATGTAAACAAGTTAGCCGAATCCCTCCATCAAGATTTCTAGCAAAATCAACGTTGCAGTAGCAGCCACACCTTAACACATGAAGTTTTTGCCAATCACTGACATGATTGTGGGAAATCGTTTAGCGTTGTTTTATGATACATACAATTAAAATGAAGAAGGTTTGACACTTTGAATAGATGTTGTTAAACACAACAAACAAATCATTCAGGTCAGATCAAATCAAGATGAATCAGAAGGGAAAATAGCCTCCTACGCAGACGTTCTTTGGCTTGTCACGCGTTCCTCCCCACGAGGGGAGGAACGCGTGACAAGCCTAAGAACGTCTGCGTGGGAGGCTAAAGGGAAAATGACTCGAGAAATTTAAAAACAAACCCTGTTTGTAACTACGTCTCACCCGAGTTTTTTTGGTGTAAATATCATCTTGTTGAACATTCCTCGCCATCCCAAAATCTGTTATCTTACACTTTTCTCCCTCACCTACAAGAACATTTCTGGCTGCCAAGTCACGATGGATTATCTGAAAGAAAAATTATACTTGTATACTTAATAATATTATAATATTATTATAATAACAAACGAACGCCTACATGTATTAACAAGCAATATGAGTTTTACTCGCTACTTTTAAACAACATGGGAGGAATGTTTATTCATTTAACATGTTTAGTGGATCGCACTAGCCCCATTCTTATATTTTCAACGCTAAATAGTTTTAGCGTTACGTTTTTTATGCCTCTCTCACCTTGCTGGAGCAAAGGTAACTCATTCCATCAGCGATCTGCCAGGCAAATTGCATCAGCTGCTGTGACGTCAAATTGGTCTGGGGTTTAACATCAGGGTCCTTAAAGTACATGTCATTGAGGCCACGGCTTTTCCTCAGGTAACCCAACAGATCACCATAAGGTATGTACTCGATGAGGACAAGGACCGGTTCTGCAAACCACAACAGCATTATTCCTCATTAGTTTAGTCACTGAAGGTATCACTCTTGTTCTCGTAACCTGCTGCGCAAAGCGAAATCTGCTGCGAAAAATACCTATAATAAACATATATTTCAGTTCTTTTTACCGGATTCTGAAACGCATCCTATTAGCTGGATCACGTGTGGATGAGGCCTTAGCTTCTTCATCAGTTCTAGTTCTGACTGCAGGTCCTTCTTGTCAGTCTCTGGAGCATTTTCTATCCAAAAAGAAAAATGCAGCATTTATATATAATTTGACAGCTGTGTGAAGTGTTCTGTAAGTTTGAACTTGGGTGCAACATTTTAAAACTGATAGTTAAGGCGATAACACTAACAATACAAGTGAAGTTATATGTTTTTTCAGCAAGACGACATCTGTAATCACGTCACTTTGATGTTACAATTTTATGAGGTGGTGTTCCTATGGCAAACCAATTAACATTTTGGTCAAGGGAAACTTTTTTTGCACAGAGCGCCATGTATTAATAATGCAAACATCTTAACCGCCATGCATCAACCCCGTTTGAATATTCCGATGTAATTTCACAATTACTTTTCGATTGTATTACTGTGTACGTGTATGTAGATTGCCCTCTTACCTTTAAGCATTTTAACAGCTATAGTTTTCTTTCCCTTGATTCCATTGATATTTAAAATTGTTGCTTTAGCCACCTGGGAGAAAGCACCCTTTCCAATCACTTTCGAGATTTGAACATGCTCCCGACTAACTTCCCAATTCTTGAATTTTGTGGCTGGATTGAGTGACATGTATTCCGAAACTATTTGATGTCTTGTGGTCAATGGTGTGTTTCCTGATGAACACGATTGCATAACAGCAGATCCCTCATCACTGAACATCAAGCTGTCTGACAGGTTTACATATGCATCAGGAACTTGAAGGGACGCTCCTTGATCCTACAACACAATTCAAGGGAAAGGTGGTAAGAGTAATAGCTTCAATTAAGTTTCCGGAAAGCAGCCAAAACGTGATAATTCGCCGAGCCCTTAACCGCGAATAATATCTGAATTGCTTGATCGACAAGTTTTAGTATACCCTATTTCTGGAGGTAGCAAGAGACAAATAAAATACAAACAGAAATGACATCGCAAATTTTAACATAGGAACAGGCATTAAGTTGAGAAAGGTGAATTACAATGATAAGGCAGAGAGTGTCGTCATACATTAAAATCGAAGTTTTCAGTGAGAATATCGGTCCAGGAAGAAAAAAGAGAAGCTCTCCCTGCTTTCGCTCTCATTCCCTTGTTATCGCCATGAGAGCTTTTGTCCAGCGAGTATATTTTACCTCGATATCTCCTTTAGTTTTGCAGTGGTAACGGCAGCTACAAAAAAGAGAACACAACATGAACAATAAAACTACAAAATAGTTATAAAACGGGTGCATGTATAATCTACGTAATGAAAAACAATGGCATAAAATAATAATAAAAGTGGACACTTACATAGTGACAATAACTAATAAACATGTAGAGAAATAAAGTTGGGCTCCTTCGTCGTGTGGAAGACACAGCACACGTCACAAAAGAACGCCGCATCACAAACCTATTGTCTTCATTGTTTTCCTCGTTCTTTTGTGACCTATTGTTTTACGTCACCTGTGTCTTCCACACCAAGCAAGAGCTGAAAGTTGTGTTTAATTGTCTGATGATGGTTGCACGCTAATAACACAGCTTTCAAATGAACCTTTTATGAAATTGTGTTTACTAGTATCGTATGAACATTTGTGTAATATTGAAATCATACTTTCTCCTACCTTGCCTTATTCGAAGTACCTGTAAGTAGAGAATAACCATTTTATTCTTTGCTGTTTCATAGGTGAACAATAATCGAAAGAAAAAAAAACATATCAGTAGCACCACTACAACACAAGAAATACTGCAATTAAATGAACAGTTCACAGTAAAATGTTAATGAACTTTTCTTCCATCATCTCGTAACAGAGCGCGGAATGCTCTCGAAATTACCATATTAACACTAAGAAGGGAGAACAGTTTTGTGCTTAACAGACGTGCAACATGCGAATAAAAATAACTTTTATTTGTCTCTGTATGCCTATCACCCACCGAATAGGGCTTAACGATACGTTCACCTCCTTGTACAATAGTGTATTTTTATCCCTTAACCCTTACTACAGTCATACCACAACCACTACTTTTAACTACAAAAAATTAGTCAAATCACCCATCACAGGTTTCCCAACACTCCAGCTCCTCCTATCTAACTACCAATATTAGTGTTTCAAAGACTACGACACTGACTTTAAAATACAAATACAGTATGTCAATCTAAACGAATTTAGGGTTTACCTAGGTGTAAAAACCTGTGAGGTTTTTCTTTGTTTTGTAGCTATTGTCAGGTTAGGGTCTATTATGTTGACTTCTTTGTTTTGTTTGTTTTACGTCACTGGTGAATGTTAAAGCTTCTTACACCGAGGATGAGCCCGAATTTAAGGGACAAGAGGTTATTCCAAATGCAATCTGTTAACATTTTTTCTTACATGAGGGTATGCGCTTTAAGGAAATTGTTGCGAAAATTCTGCAAATATTACCTTTGTTGTTTTGTCTCCTGCGAAGCACAATCGCGAAAACAGTGATGAGAACGAGAAGGAGACCAATCACAGATGAATAGACGGCGTGAAGAATCGTTCTTTCATCGCCATCTATAGCAATCATGAAAATAAAGAAAAGGAGATAAGTGACGTTTGCCTGTCTAACTAGAGCTTAAAGTATAGAATCTGTTTCGTGTTTTAACCTTGTTGAGGAGAGTTTTACGATAAATGCCCTAAAAATAATCGTTTACACATAATATACAAACGATTGAGGCCCGGCCACACTTATCCGTTTTCAAACGAAAACGGAGCTGTTTTGCTCCGGATACGGCTGTCGTCCACACTACAACGCTGAAAACGATTACCGAAAACAGAGCCATTCGAAAACGCTCTCCAGAGTGGAGCGATTTGAAAACGATGCTGTTTGAAAACGCTGTTTTCTAGTGTGGACAGAGAAAACGATCCTATCTGAAAACGGTGACGTCATCAAAATAGACACGACCGGGCGCCAGACCACTCGACCATAAGTATCGAAAATGGCGCCAACTTCGCGGACCGATATATTGAAATGCGCATGCGTTGAGTTCATTTGAGCATGCGCACTGAGAGTACATAAGCTTTTTCAAAACGGATGCGGCGTTGTAGTGTGGACGGGTGAAAACGATACGAAAACGATAATTGTGGACGCAAATCTTTTTGAAAACGGATTAGTGTGGACGGGGCCCGAAAGAATAAATATGGTTCCCAACCAATGATAACATATTAATCAAGGCGTGCAAGATAAGTAAGTTAAATACACATGAAAAACAAAAGAAGAAAATTAAAGAACAGTATTTTCCTTTCCTTTACAAAGCTTTAAGGTCATACTGTTTCAATCTACTCAAAATTACAAGAATGAAGTGCACCAAACGTTATTCGAATATTATGTTACAGTATAGCAGGTTTCTGGCTTTGGGTGAAATTTCTTACTAGATTAAGTACGTGACACTACCCTAACTCATGACACGTGGTTAGCTTATGTCACAGCTATCTCTTTCAATCTTCAAAGCAAAACTGCTACTGTACAGCGCCGCAGATGATCCCCGACCGTAAATGATCCCTAGACCGGAAATGATCTCCAAATTGGACTGCAAATGATCACCGATGTGGACCGCAAATGATCCCGTTGGAAAAAGAGGAATGGCATGAAATTTGTTCCTCGGGTCGTGGTTTCAATTTTTAATATAAACAGAAGCAAGACATAACTAACCATAGTCTATATGCCTGGATATACTGAAATCCCATGATAAACAGTTCTTCGGATACAAGTACCGTAAAAGCTCCGCGGAATGCCTTGCGATCGGCTTTTGTCTATATATAGCTACAACATTTCATAACAATTTAACCGAGGCAAAAATTGCGAATGAATTAATAACGTCAGTTCAGTCACTCAATATCCAACTAAGTCGTGTCTTATTTCCCGGCCTGCACGTTTGGTCAAATCTTGCAAGGTTGCTACAGACTTTTCATGTGCGTTTCCGGTTTTGGTCAATCACACGAAATGAAAATAGTACTCTTGTCATCGATGTTGAAACTCAGTAGCAAAGAATTCTAACGGATATAGTTCAAGGTTGTAGTGATGTAACCTATCCGTATCACATGAAGCAAGACTTCGTTAGTCTGAGAATCTTACACGAAAACAGCTTACGGCTGCCATTCTACTTTCAGATTGTATAAATGATATGCGGTATTTTTCCCACGGGTAATGAAGGTAAGTGTTAGATCGCTCTACATACTATATAAGTTGACCAATCAGTTCTCCTGTCCAGAATTTCTGGCTGCAAGTGACAGATACGAACTAAAAGTCAAACTGGTTTGAAGTGTTGGAAAGCAGATTTTCTAGCTCATTCGCAGAACTAAAAGGTCACGAACTTGTCGCGAATGCTGTTACATGCAGTTGGCATTAACACTTGCTTTTGTATTTGTTTCTCGCGCCTTCGGCGCAGTATAGTGACGAGGATTTGAAATCAGATTAATTAACATAAAAAATGGCATCCAAATAAAATCTATGAAAGATTTTTGTGTCTAAGTTTTGGTAGCATTAAGTTATTATTGTTGTAGATCGAGCTAATTGAGAAATAGTATTGCCGTCTACGAGCTTTGCTTTGTTCCAGTAATTTTTTCAGAAGAACTGTCAAGAGAAAATAAGATGAATTTGTCATAGATTACGTCGTCAGAGGATCTTTTCTTAATGCTTATCTAATTCATCGTTTAGTTGATGAAAATGAATAATTTAAAAACAAAACAAAAAAAAAATCCAGGAAACCAAATTCCATGCCATTCCATATTTTCCGGCGGGGATCATTTGCGGTCCAATTTGGGGATCATTTCCGGTCTGGGGATCATTTGCGGTCGGGGATCATTGGCGGCGCTGTACACTTCTCACCCGTTACCAAGTGTTCCTTAAGGTTTGCTGAAAAAAGAAACAAAAAATGTGATTCTTAGACACTTAGTAAGTAGAAGACCAATCGCCGGGAGAACAGTTGCTAACCCCTGCTTCTCTTTTTGCTTAAAGTGTTGTACTTGATAACGTAAATTTAACTGAACTAAAGAGGAGCAGAAAGAAGGCAGTTACGTGTTTAAAGGTCATAGAAGCCATTCTCGTTATAAAGTACTTAAAAACGAGTCTGGAGCCAATAATTAGCATTGGTAGTCAACACAAAGCATTTGATAAGTTAACAAAAATTAAGGTGGCTCAGAATTCCTCTCCAACGAAGAAACGACAGCCCCGCTGCTGATATACTATTTACTGAGCTATCATAAAAATAGACAGCAATGAATGGAGTGTTTACACATACTTGTTCCTGTGGGTAGAATACTTGGATGAACATCCAATACAGGGTTGACCTGAATTGCAACCAGATTTCCATCAGAAATTTCTTCCTGTAGTGGTTGCAACGGATCAATGGTTGAGTTTTCAAACAGCAGCTGTGCAATGGCCACAACGCTACCAGGTCTAGAAACGCGTGAAAATGAATTAAGACAGAAGATGAATTGACGGGTAATAAAGACAAATATAAGGATATGCAGTGTTTCTTTGAAAATACGTCGTGAAACAGTTTCTATAAGCAAGATAAGTTCACATTTTGATGCCGTGAAATTGGCTACTGGTTTTCAGCTCAAAGGTAAAATGGTTGGCACCTTTGCTCTCGAAAGAAATATTAGGGAACGAAATTTCGGATTACGCCGCCGGGATCGAGCGCTACGTCATGACATTGTATAGACAAAAGGATGTACCTGAATTCTTCAATTGACACCCTGTAAAGCTCCTTTCCAGTTTCCTCCCTGTAAACATTCCATATCTAAGGGCAAAAAATATTTTTGAATAATTCGCTGGCACCTATTGCAAACTGCAGAAGATCATTAAAAAAGTAGGTAACCTAAATAATTCTCATACCTTTTCTTATCACATAAGTATGGTTCTCCTGGCCTGGCGGATGTGTTATATCGACGTGCGCAGATTATCAACCTAACTTACTTGCAAAACTAACGTTGACCATCTCAAGTTAAAAGCCCCGGCATCGGGTTAAAAGGCGAAAGAAAAACAAAAAAAAACGTTTACGTGTCTGAATTATTAAATTATTTTGCTCTGTGTCCTTGATTATAAAGATGGTTTTTCGATCAATTGATCTATCCGTCCACCCACTGCCACAAGGAAAACAGTTTATGTTACCTAGAGTTCGTTTGGCATAACACGATTTCCAAAGCGAAACTCGAAGTCTGATACACTGCTCGCATGTTTAGTAAATCTAAAGGCTTTAACCGTCTTAAGGTAGCTTAAAACAGTTTCCAGCACTTAGACTTTAACGGGTCGTTATGGCCACTCTTTATCACTTGATGCCCAACCATTGTTGAATATGTTGTTATCATTTTCATAACACAGTAAGTCACCATAGCAACAGTATGAAGTTCTAATGTTTTTTAACTTTTCCAAAAATTGCTGATAATATATATAAAGAAATTCACCACCCCGTTTTTGAATTACAAGCCCCTAAAGCTGTAATTAAGGGTGTTTTCAGCAGGTCATACTGTTGCTATGATGACCTATTGTGTTGTGAAAATGATAACAATTTGTTTACCAATGATTGGGCAGTTTTTTGATACCATGATTCTAGCATCAAGTGATAAAGAGTGGCCATGACGACCTATCAAAATGTAAGTGCTGGAAACTGTTTTGAGCTACCTTGAAGCCAAGTGAGCCACGTAAAAGATAACACGTAGGAGAGGTTAAACACAACCGACAACATCACGTGGAATTTGCGTAGGAAGCATTCATTAAGTATACAAGCCTTTACAAAGGTAATTCAAAGACTGTGAACTTTATCTCGAAATACTCACCGCCATTAAAATTTTAGCTTCTAAATTCTTGAAGTAAGTTGATTCTTTATCTGACAAAGACTGACTCCATTTCTTTTCTGTCATGGTTATTCCTATTCTTTCCGTTTTGCATTTGTTACCACCTATCATAGAAAAGAATGCTGTTACTATTTGATTTAAGCCACTCACAGTAAGTTAAGCCTACAAAAAGCTAACTGAGAGCAAAGGATGGCGAACAATAAACCAACAACTTTGAATACAAACACGATGGTGTCTTGAAACCAAATTTGAAAACCGACATTGTATGCCAAGTTGGGACCTTCAAAGTATGGGATTTGTTGAATATGTATAGAACTGAGAGTCTACAACACACAAATTCAACTACAACAGAGCTTGGATTGAGACAAAGGAAAAAAAACAAAAACAGAGCATCTTGGGTTGTCAGACATTATTTCAAAGGTATCTAGATGAAATTATATACTTACATTTTATACTGACAATGCTGACACTCGTAACATTGTTACCATATCCGTTACTAGCTGTACACCTATATGGCCCCGCATTCTTTCTGTGCACATTAACTAGGTGTAAAAATTGTCCAGAAGCATTAAACTCCTTTACTGATACGCTATCTTTAGTCCAGGTTACCGTCGGCTTTGGGTCCCCAGATGCATAGCATACCAGCATCAAATCGTTTCCAGCCTCAATATCAGCCTTTCTTGCTGGAGCGATCGTAATGCTTGGAGGCACTGGAAGTAAAACAAAAACGAATATACTCAGTGCGTGGTCATCTAATTACGGATGCACGCGGGAGATTGAAAAACACGCGAAAAGGGAGCTTCATAGATGCTCCCGAGCTTCCCAAGTTCTGCGATGACGCTAACATTGCAAGCGTCTACCAAATCAGTGATTACTTGAATTATTATACATTGAACTCTCCAACTCTTTTCTGATTGGCCGAAAGCGTACAGTGAATTTTCGAAATCAGCGCCCGTGACGTCATAAACTGCAGATTATACAATAATCATGTCAAGGACACTCAAGGTCACGGGTAATCATGTCATGTATGACCGCGGTGCATGATTTCTAAGGGTAATCATGTCAAGTTCGCGCACTTTGTGTTGCTTGCCGTCAGTGAAGAAGTAAAAACATGACTTTCGTTCAATGTATAATAAAACAATTATTAGATTCGGTTTTTGTGATATCCAGAATAATCAAGGTCTCGGTAAGGGTTATCAGCCTCAGCATTTGGCTTCGGCTGATAACCCTTACCTCGACCTTGATTATTCTGGATATCACAAAAACCTCATCCGCGGCATTCTCCAGCTCAAAAAAAAAAAACAACATAAATTAGTAACGATTTTCAACTCTAAAAATTAAAATTGCTAGCAACTAAGGTTAAATGCTTATGGGTGTTCTTCTCTTGTTCATAACGTCCACCCATGCAAAACACTCCACTGATCGCAGATATAAATGATGTCTTGGAGAAATTCCTTCCAAGGATCCCGACCATACCCGACAGTGACAAGAGGCTGCTAGTGAAACTACCAATAAGAAATGTTCTAATTGCGTTCAACAGATGGCAGTTCTAATCGGGTAATGGAGGGAAAATGGACTTTCCCGGTATGTATCTGGGAACACCAATTTGCCCTCCTCCAAAAAATTATTCATGCGCGTTCTTTCGAGTGTTGTGCAGTATTGCGGACTTTCGAGTGTCGAGGCAGCTTATTGTTGACTGTAGAGGATAAATTGGTTATTTAACGTTCGAAGTCAATGTTAGTGGCATTTAAAAACCTTGCAGAGATGTCTTCACGAAATGTGTACGACTTTTGGTGCGAACAGAAAGCTGTAGTTTGGCTGCGTGCTGTGTACCAACAAGTCTTCCGTTTCATTGTTTTGGAAGTGAAAATGCCCTCCAACTGTACTCCCAAAGCCAAGGCAATTCAAAGTCGCGTTCGTCAACAGAATAATTGTCCTAGTTTTGGTGCTAAAAGCACGTCGTCTCGCATACCGACGGAACAGGCATCGTTTGCGTCGATTTACACGGTCAGTATAAAACATCGACTACGGACGGAGGACTGGGCATGAAACGCGGACTAAACATTACGGAGTGGATATAAAACACGGACTCAGGTATAGATAACACTCAGACTGCGGACTAAATGCGTTCTACCAACTTTAGTCCGTATTTTTTTTACTGACCGATTGTAACTTATGTTATGTAATACAAGTATAAACGAGAACAAACCCTCTCGTATGCACGTGCTTTGTGATCAATTTATTTGGACGGTCTTCGTCTCTGCTTGCGGGAGGCCAATTTTACGCCTACCTAACAGCTCGGGCACAAAATGGTGTTCCTAGAAATTTTGCTTTGTTAACATACCTACAAGCTACCAAAACTCGAAGGCACTCGTTAGTCTACGATTACTACTAGTCATCAAACCTACAGTTGTCCAATAAATACGATATCAATAGTCTGTGTGACTTAAAGGGGCTCAGTCACGGTTTAACGGTTTGAAAAGTTTAGCTAAACTTTTCAAATTTGTTGTTTGCAATCCGTGTCAATCTTCTCCATCCTTGTTCCTTTATGGTTTATTATTATCTCTTTGATGTTTTTCTTTCTTTGCAAAGTGTTATTTTCAGGTTTCCTTCAATTTAACGGTAATTTTGTCGATGCCCAAAATAACTCAAAATACCGTGACTGAACCCCTTTAATTACATCCGGTACTCAAGCTCAATCATGGCATTGCATAACGAAATTCGTTTCAATATAATGCAAAGTTACGAAAGTAAGGACCCTCGCTGCTGTCATATTTAGGAGGCTATAGTTACTAGGTCCGAGGGTCAGATCTTCAAAAACTTGTGCTTTTACACAGTGAAATTGCACCAAGAATTAAAACCACAACAGAAAAATACACTGCAGTTAAAAGACGGGATTTGAAGTAAACAGAGTTAAAACTTCCTCACATTTGACGTTAACTACGCTAACACTGGTGACATCATCACCATAACCATTACTCGCTGTACACATGTATGATCCTGCATTCTTCTTCTGCACATTAACAAGGTGAAGCAGGTAACCGGAGGCATTGAACTGGCTTCTTGCGACGCCATCTTTTGTCCAAGTGATGTGTGGATGTGGATCACCAGATGCCTTACATGTCAGTGTCAAATCTTTTCCAATCTCAACATCTGCCTTTTCATCTGGAACGCCCGTGATACTTGGAGGCGCTGAAAACACAACCAGAGGGAAAATATATTTCTTACGGAACGTCAGTTCATCTGTATAGATGAACTCTGGTACGACATGAACTGCACGCCCAATAAAAATTCAAAATTTGGCTGCAGATAGAGAACATTTTTATCAACTGACTGACGAAGGGGTTATTTCCGAAACGTCTCGTTTCCTTTTATAATAGGAACATTAGCACTTTTTGAACAGAACTTTCTTCACACAGTAATTCCAAGTGCTACATAGCATCAATTCAAGTATCCTTAATTCAAAAATCTTTAAACAGTTTGGTATAACAGTTACAGCATTGTAATCAAGCCACATCGCTTTAGTTTTTAACGCTGAATCTTTTTATCCTCGACGACCACCTGGTCAAGCGGGTTAACACAAGAAATGCCGATGAAACATGAATGATGAACATTTTCTGTCTCTATAGAGAAAATGGTCGGCTTTGTGTATACTTGCACTGTTAGAAGACAGGCTGAGTAAACGGTATGGAAAAAGTTACTTGTAAGACCGTTAAGCGAAATTGTCCTTATTAACAGCGTCACAAGTGAAGGTGAGATAACTAGGCGTTGATTTCGTTTTGAGCATGTCTAACGCGGTCACCCTTTTAATTCAGTTAGTATGAAAGGAAAACTAGAATTGGCAAGCCGTGTTTGTTCTCTGCAAAAGCAGTCATTTAGATGTGAACACAGGCGGCCCAGACTTTGAATACGATTAATACGTGACATTAGTCTGTTGACGATTGCGTTACGTTCGTACGTTACGTATTTAGCCATTTAGGCGAGTTTTACGTTCTGGCGCTAAATGGCTCTAAACCACCTCCAGGAACCCAGAGACATCGAAATAATGCAATGTAAACATAAGGTAAGCCATTTTATTGAAATTATTTTCCACAGGTAGCATTTAGAGCAATTTTCGAAGCACTCCCATACATTGTCTTATAAACGGCTAAATTCGTAACGCAATCGTCAACAGACTAATGTCACGTATTAATCGTATTCAAAGTCTGGGCCGCCTGTGATGTGAACGACTACTTTAACATCAGGGAAATAAATATTCATCCTTTACGACTTTTGCAAATACTTCCGTGCTAATCTATTCACCTCCGCGTTTGAAACTGAGATAAAATTCACCATTAATGGAAACTTAAATTAGCACCCATTTACCATAAATAGTCCTTTTCTTGCTGTGCGTGGTATTGTAAACAACATGTCTTTGGTATCAATATAAACAGGCGTATTAAACAGCTCGACAAAATATAATTTCAAAATGCAGTTTTCAGCTAAACTTTAAGAGAATGTGGAGTATTTAGATTGAAGAAAAATTAAGACCTTCATCTGCCAAGTCGCTAATGGCACCAAAATAATTAATCATTGCAAAAAATTACAAGTATTGATAAGTGTTTCCAGTTTCGTATTAACAATTGTCTCAGACTCCAAATCGATTTTCTACAACGATAATTTTCTAAAAATATAAAAAGTAGATTTTTATTACTGACGTAAGCTGCTGACGTTAGCTCTGATCAAAATATATAAAAAAAACTTTATTGGATAATACGCCTTTATATTGTTAAATAAATTTCTTATCACGCAATTCACCGGTTTGGGTCCAATATCTAGAGACAAAATTCCAGCATATTACAGCTCAGTTTGCTTGCACTATACAATGTTGCTATAATCACAACATTTCTACTGATACCAACTGATTCGAAACATGCATGAAAGAAAGTTCAAATATAATAGCTGCAGGGTCACGAATGCGCGTTTTTGAAGCTCCTCAATATATCGTGCGATCGCTGAACTAAAAATAATTAATTTTCTTCCAATCAACGAACTGAGCGTGTCAGTATTACAAGTAAACAAATGTGCTCATGATTAAAAATGTGCTTTATGTTCTGCACACCAGCACAATTTCAACTAGATCAAGTTAACTTGAATTCTGGATTGTTTTTACCCTGTTAACGAGAAATCATTCGTCTTTGAGGAACAAGAGACTATGAAAAGTTCGTTTTTGACACTCACCAAATGCAGCAACAGATACCCTAGTTTCAGCCTGTCCTTGGCGGATATTGTTAGAGTAAAATACGTTCAGAATGTACATGTAATCATCAGTTCTTTCAACTTTCTTTAACACCAGTGTCGCAGGAAGTCTCACTCCGTAGTCAGTTCTGAGTGCATTACCAGCGATGCTCAACGAGTCGTTTGCGCTGGGTCTCGTTGCTATTGTTGTTCGACTGTTTTCTCCGGGTCTCTCCCTCTCAATAGTAACACTTTCCAACTTTTCGCCTTTACCAAGAGAGAAAGCCCAAATAAGGAGCACACGACTACTGTTGACTCCTTCTATCACAATTGTTGGGTTAGTGGGTTCTCTCGTAAATGTGACGGACTCTGAAATGAGATAGTAAAGCATAAGTTACAATTCTGCATTCACAATTCTTTAAGAATAAGACTAGTTTAGTCCAACAAGTAAATGAATGCCCGGAACGCCTTCTGTTCGTTGCCAAGAGATTTTAGTAAATCCAATAAGGGCATTACGACGGCGTTGGATTGTGGGCTAACGAAAAACGATACATACCAGCGAGTGATGGATGGAAAACAGTCAGTACCAGAACAAGACGAGACAAACCAAGTAAAAAACCCTTTGTAGAACAACTAGCCATCTTGTAGTCGTTACGTAAGAGTGAATATTTCTAGTGTTGTGTGGAGGACAAGTCATGCATGTATAAATTACCCCTCAAGGCTCAATGAACTTCGCCTCTAATTACGCTTGAAATCGCTCAGGTAAACACTGCAATATCACAGTTTAATACAAGTTATTTTAAGCATATTACTGACTTCCGATTTTTAGCCACGGTATTCTTTTATAAACTTGACATACCGTCACAAGAAAGTTGTGAATTACGTTGTGATAGCGTAAATGTATCGAGCAATATGTAAAACAACATTTTGATGAGGCTTGGCAGATAGCAATGGCGACTGAGATGAGAATCTACACAAGCAAGCGGAAAATCATTTATAATATAGCAACAGTAAAGAACAACCAAGGATTTGGTTGACAAACGCTAGTCATATACCCACTCGGGGAGCAGAAAAATGTACCACGTCATTCAACTCGACCATGTGTGTGTGTCTGTCGGAAGGATAATTATATTGTTAGGAAATTGAATTTCTGTTTATTATTTGCTAACTATTATCTACATTATCACAAGGTTAATGAAAGGAAACTTGATTGGGTTGAGTTTACATCAAAATTAAATGCCACGTTAAAAATAGAAAAGCAAGTTTCTGGTTCTCTTTTATGATGCTCCTTCGCATTTTCTTTTTCTCTTCTTTTTTGCCCTGTTAATACTTAAACTTCAAAAAAAAGGAAAGGAAAAAGTACATCATCGAAGTGCCTATAGGTATCATTAGTTTTTATTCGTAGGTCTTGTAAGAATCTCATTGTAAGTAGTGCAGATCCGTTGAAAGAGTAAAGTATAGTATTGTAATTAGGTTAAGTATCTACTATTTTCAGTAGTTTTCTCCTTTGTTGTAAAAAATAAAACGGTTGTTTAAAAAAAAAAATAAAAAATGTGTGTGTGTCAAGCGTAAAAGCTAGCAAAACGAGTTTTCGGTGGAGCAGTTCGCTATCTTATGATTCCATGTTTGATTTGATGGTGGCACTTCGGTCTGGATAAAACCGTTAACATAATGATTATGTTTAACACTTATTATAATCTTGTTGCAATAAAAATAATCAAAGAATATTACAATAACGGTAGAAAAATATGAGTAAAACTACCGACTAACCTTAACAATTAAAACCAAACTCCTATCATAAATTTAAATATTAACATTAAAATATCAACAAAATTCCATACAAAATGTCTTGACTTAACTCTTAATTGAATGTCAATGTTTCTGGCTTTCCTTTTTTAGTGAAAGAAGGCTGTTTCACAAGATATTGTGTCTGCAACAGTGATCCCCGGCCCATGTCTTTTTAGTTCTGAACCACGGACAACGTAATGCATCATTTTCGTTTCCAAGCAGTTGATAGTGTGAAGCCGGTAAGATTGAAACTAGATTCTTAAGAATTAGTTTACCAAGGATAATTTACTCCTTTTATGAAAGCAGACATTAAGTGACAAGTAATTTGGTTATGGAACCCTCAACTTTCCCAATAAAGTGAAATTTCTTTGTTGAAAGTACTAACGACAAACGGCACATCATTGAATTTATCGGTACTTTTGCCAATGTTCACCTGTTAGTGCACGCTTTAAGTGTACCGAACATCGACAAGATTACAATCATCAACAAAACACTCTATTACAAAAATTGCGGTTCGCCTTGGTATCTAATAGCGATCTTGCTCAGAAAGCAAACAGATCGTAGTAATCATGTGCTGAATATTTTCCTAAGTATTGGACCGGTAGCCATTTCCTGAATCTGAAAAAAAATGAGTAAATAGCATTCTAATCTAGTTGCATTGAAGAAGAGAAGTGAAATCAGAAATTAAACAAACCGTCTAAGAAGCGTCATGGAAAGCAAGGCGTGTTTGATTCTACCGATCCTACCATTGTTGGCGGCTATTACGGTTCCGACACGAAAGATATTGATAACTGGCGGAGTCAGTAGAAACGCCTTCTTTGCCTAGCTGTAATCAAGACAGTTCAAGACAGAGGTCTACCTGAGTCGAGTGGAAGATTATTTTGAAATAAATGTAGCTGCCGTCTACAATAAAATACTTTCTCGCTTTGTAATGTGATAATGGTATCATGTGAAAAATCTTTGGAATTATCTATTAAAGCATAATGATGGCAGGGTCATTCTGGAACTGCAAAATACATTAACATAGCAATTTATTTTAAGGGTACGGTAAACTCCCATTGACAAGGTCTATTCCACTACCCTCTTAAAAAAGCTCCTGGGTGAAGGCTCATTTTAATATAACGAAATGATGTTCCGGTTATATTAGACTTCTTCCATCCCAACTTAATAGGTTGTTCACAGCCCTCTATTTTCTCGTATTTTTATCCGATCGTTGAACGCGCGGAGGGAATCGTGAGAGAACTGGACGGCGGCGCAAAACGGAAGACCTGACTGGGTGCTTCGCTCGCTTTTTCTTTCGCGTGCGTAAATAGAGAGGCTGTCAACAGTCTACAACTTGACGACATAAACTAAGAGTTTATGACCGTCCACACATTCCAGGTGATCTGTGACGTCATTGCGAGGGCCTGGGGAAAGAAATTTTAATGCCGTATCCCATAAACCAACGCGCACACCAATTCTATCTGTTTTCGAATCATGGCGGCCGGTCGGCTGCCATAGTCGAAGGTTTGCGACAAAGAAATCGTTCGGCGTGCTGCGAGCTCGATGTAGTTAAATCCTTTCGCCATTAACAAGTGGGTAATTTGTACAATGCAGCTATTGCCAAGAAAGAACTCTGCGTTGTTGAATGCTTTGACAGCTTTTGGGGAGGAGCGTTACAGACAATCCAAACGTAAGCTCGATGTACTCGTGCGTGGTATGAGGTTAGATTTTTTTTCTTTGTTATGTACTGGACATTGGCTTTATCAACAGTAAGTGTTACTCGTATTAAAGCTATTATTGGTTTTTGGGAGTGGTGTGTTTGTCTTAATTTAATTTTTTTATGTGCTGATTTTTATGGAAGTTTTGATCGATGAAGCCTTTGTTGCTCTCTCGAAGTCAGTTCCATTGTCGCGGGTGGCACATTTTGGGGGGCTTTTTGACGCGGCGACATCCAACATTTTTAGTACTTACGTACTGTTTCATTTGCCGGCGAATTGTTGCTATTGTGGATCTTTTTAATTTGTCTGGATGTCTTGTCGAGCCAAGGAAAATGTGTTTAACGCCGAGTCAGTAATTCGTCTTCATTGCCCATTTCAAAACTGCGGAAAATTTTACAAAAACAAAAAGAGTTTAAACGAACATCTTCGTCTTTATCCGGAGCACAAACCGGATGGTTTGCCAACCTCCCGGAAACGGGTTTCATCAAGACAATGCGCAGAAAAATTTCTAGACGACGAGAGTAATCCTTATTCAAGGAAGCAAAGGGTCAGCGAACTGCTAAACTGTCTGAACGATGAAGAACTTGTGGATTTAGTTTTACCAAGAATTGCCAAAATTGTGTCACCCGTTGACTTCTTACTGCATGGAACTGATGGAACTTGCGATTTTCACAGCAAATTATGCAAGTTCAGGAATGAACTGTTCCTGCGCTTCCCAGAACTTCAAGCACTGTTTTTTCCAGAGCCCTCACCAAGCACTGGGTTCTATAACCAGAGGCAATTGTTCACTGAAATAATTCAGAAGAATAAACCTTATTGTTGCGACTGGCTCCTCAAAATTGACAATGGTTCTTTTATCAAAGATGTTGTCATGCCTTGTGTTTTTAGAAAACAGCATTCAGCATTCATGGAATTTTCTTGTGGAATTGTGGGGTCACTTGCGATTGGACAAAAAGAAACACAAGATGTATTGAGAAACAAGTGGGGAAAAAAATTGGAAGGGGCCATAGGCATCAATCCAATCTTAAGTAAGGACGAGATTTTTGGTCATCTGAATGACACCCGCCAAGAATTACTGAAACAAATTGGTCTAGAATTCAATGAATTTGGAGAAGTGGTTGTAGGTCATGTTGACATTGAAAAGTACATCTCAATG
>JAHPZR010004610.1:0-35000 GCA_019787425.1 Platygyra sinensis
GGGTAGACTTGCTCAAAAGAGTTTTCTCAGCTCAAAACGATGAGGAATTTTATTAAAAAATTACCGCATCGATGTAAACGATCTTATAGTCCCTTTCAGAATTTTTGTTGGGATTTTTTTCCCAGGTTGTCAGGTAGAAAGTTGTCAAGTCTCGCCATATTGGATTCCAAACCGGAAGTTTGCGTTGGAATCATGGGATAGACTTCTCGATTTGGAGGTGACTGAATCTGTGCAATTTTGCTAAGATCAGCTGAGTCAAACATGAGATGGAAGCCGCAAAGCCAAAGAAAAAACACAGGAGGAAGGCTAAAAATACAGCCTCTAGATCTGCAGAAAAGCATGAAGAATCCCAGGACTCAAAAGGTTTGATTAATTAGTGCTAGAGCTTTGTTGTTTCGTGAAAACAAATGAGCTCCATTGATCCAGATGGTGCACTTCTGCTAAAATGTTTGTTGTTTTCATGATTTGGCAGAGAATGCAGCCAGCACTGTTTCTGAAACAGATGCGATTAACACTGCAGAAACGAGTACGTCTTCAGAGCCCGTAGAAGAAAATTCAGCAAAGTCTGACTTACCTTCGACTTCAGGACAATCTGAAGAACTTATGCGTAAACTTGCTGAATTCACGGCTAACAAAGAAAGCGTCACGTCAATTGGGGAAGAATTAGAAAATATACCTCAGGTTCTTTCAGAACCGCAAAGTGAGCAGTGTTCTCATTCAGGGAAAGAAACTGGAGCAGATAAGAATGAGGAGGAGTGGGAAAATCTGGACACTGATCTGCACGAGACAAGTGGAAATGTAGACACTTCAGACATTGCAAATACAGTAGAGCTTGATTCTGAGACATCTGTAGCACAGAGCCAGGTTGGTCATGTTACTGAAGCTCAGAGTATCTCGGTGATACCTGAATCTTCATCATTGGCTGAAACTCAAGCATCAGGTGAAAGTAAGACACTGGATATAAAACAGGATGAACCAGTTCCAAGACGTAATGTTCCTGAGGAAATGAACACAGCAGAAGAAAGTGACATTACTGAAAATTTCAATCTGAGTAGCTCAAGAGATAATGCTGTAGAGGAAACGGTTCAAAGTTTGTCGCCACAGGTTACTGTCAATGAAACTTCTGCATACGCTGTCAATGAGAATAGTAGAACTTCAGAATTGTATCCCAACTTGGATTCTATAGCCAGGAAATCAGGTACAGCTATTTTTAGGACTTCGACTCTGGGTAAAATAAATGGTTAATATGTAATAGAATTACATGTAACTGACATTATTATACATTGAACTCTTCTAACTCTTTTCTGATTGGCCGAAAGCGTACAGTGAATTTTCAAAATCAGCACCGTGACGTCGTAACTGCACATTATACAATTATGTCATGTGCGCTTTGTGTTACTTCCCGTCAGTGAAGAAGCAAAAACATGACTTCCATTTGTTTTCGTTCATTGTATAATTATTATTATTAGATTCAGTTTTTGTGATGCCCAGAATAATCAAGGTCGTGGTAAGGGTTGTTAGCCTCAACCTTCAGCTTTGGCTGATAACCCTTACCTCGACCTTGATTATTCTAGATATCACTAAAACCTCATCCAATAATTGTTTGTGATCACTGGATAGTAATTTATCTGGTTACCATTCTCATATTTGCAATTACCCAATCAGAAACCGTGTTCAATGTCCCGATATCCTGTGATATCAAGCCACTGAGCTGCTGTGGCTACAATACAGTGGAACCTCGATTTAACGAAGTCGCAGGGGACCGGCCAAATTTGTTTGTTAAATGGAGGGTTTGTTATATCGAAAACCTAGATATAACGAATTTGAGGGGAAATGACAAAAATGTTCGTTATATCGAGGTCATAGTTAATGATTGATTTGTAACACAGGTGACTTTTGTGGAAATACTATAGTGCCAATGTCTGTGACATATAATAAGAGGTTGACTGAAAGGTAATTGCAAATATGAGAATGGTAACCAGATAAATTACTATCCAGTGATCACAAACAATTATTGGATGAGGTTTTTGTGATATCTAGAATAATCAAGGTCGAGGTAAGGGTTATCAGCCAAAGCTGAAGGTTGAGGCTAACAACCCTTACCATGACCTTGATTATTCTGGGCATCACAAAAACTGAATCTAATAATAATAATTATACAATGAACGAAAACAAATGGAAGTCATGTTTTTGCTTCTTCACTGACGGGAAGTAACACAAAGCGCACATGACATAATTGTATAATGTGCAGTTACGACGTCACAGTGCTGATTTTGAAAATTCACTGTACGCTTTCGGCCAATCAGAAAAGAGTTAGAAGAGTTCAATGTATAATAATGTCAGTTACATGTAATTCTATTACATATTAACCATTTATTTTACCCAGAGTGCAAGTCCTAAAAATAGCTGTACCTGATTTCCTGGCTATAGAATCCAAGTTGGGATACAATTCTGAAGTTCTACTATTCTCATTGACAGCGTATGCAGAAGTTTCATTGACAGTAACCTGTGGCGACAAACTTTGAACCGTTTCCTCTACAGCATTATCTCTTGAGCTACTCAGATTGAAATTTTCAGTAATGTCACTTTCTTCTGCTGTGTTCATTTCCTCAGGAACATTACGTCTCGGAACTGGTTCATCCTGTTTTATATCCAGTGTCTTACTTTCACCTGATGCTTGAGTTTCAGCCAATGATGAAGATTCAGGTATCACCGAGATACTCTGAGCTTCAGTAACATGACCAACCTGGCTCTGTGCTACAGATGTCTCAGAATCAAGCTCTACTGTATTTGCAATGTCTGAAGTGTCTACATTTCCACTTGTCTCGTGCAGATCAGTGTCCAGATTTTCCCACTCCTCCTCATTCTTATCTGCTCCAGTTTCTTTCCCTGAATGAGAACACTGTTCACTTTGCGGTTCTGAAAGAACCTGAGGTATATTTTCTAATTCTTCCCCAATTGACGTGACGCTTTCTTTGTTAGCCGTGAACTCAGCAAGTTTACGCATAAGTTCTTCAGATTGTCCTGAAGTCGAAGGTACGTCAGACTTTGCTGAATTTTCTTCTACGGGCTCTGAAGACGTACTCGTTTCTGCAGTGTTAATCGCATCTGTTTCAGAAACAGTGCTGGCTGCATTCTCTGCCAAATCATGAAAGCAACAAACATTTTAGCAGAAGTGCACCATCTGGATCAATGGAGCTCATTTGTTTTCACGAAACAACAAAGCTCTAGTACTAATTAATCAAACCTTTTGAGTCCTGGGATTCTTCATGCTTTTCTGCAGATCTAGAGGCTGTATTTTTAGCCTTCCTCCTGTGTTTTTTCTTTGGCTTTGCGGCTTCCATCTCATGTTTGACTCAGCTGATCTTAGCAAAATTGCACAGATTCAGTCACCTCCAAATCGAGAAGTCTATCCCATGATTCCAACGCAAACTTCCGGTTTGGAATCCAATATGGCGAGACTTGACAACTTTCTACCTGACAACCTGGGAAAAAAAACCCAACAAAAATTCTGAAAGGGACTATAAGATCGTTTACATCGATGCGGTAATTTTTTAATAAAATTCCTCATCGTTTTGAGCTGAGAAAACTCTTTTGAGCAAGTCTACCCGCAATACCCCCACCCCTCCCCCCAACCGACAGCGGGCATACTCCACTGATACGAGCCCGCGATCTTTCCATCACAGTCGCTTGTTCGAGCTCACTTCCTCGATCTGGTTCCTCAAACATGGCACGAAATTACTTCAAGTTCAGTTTACTTTTTTGGACTTTGTTCTTAATAATTCTTCTACAAAACGGCTGTCTTGGAAAAGACAAGAAACCGGATCCAAAGAAAAAAAAGGAAAAAAGCGGCAAAATCGGCAAAAACATTATGGATTACAATGAAGCAGATATGTTCAAGTTACTCGACCAATGGGAAGTGAGTCTTAAGTTTATCTGAGTGCAATCAAACATATCATTAATTTTTAATCCACTTGTCTACAAGTTTCCTATTAAGCTTAATTAATCAGTTGACAAATCTGTTAGTCATACTCTCATCACACTGAAATAAAATATTTATAAATAATATTGTGCGTGAGCACGAAACTCGGAGTAACAGGGAATTTTGTCTCTTCGTTATATCTTCTTAAATAATATTATTTAACACAACTTATTTCACTGCATGGCGATGGGCATCTTGGTCACTGATACAGGATACAGTGATGTACCTTGATTATAAAAAAAATATCACTCCCTGGATTGTATGACACGCGACCCAGTTACTAATTAATTGTATCTCTAACAATTTTGAATCTAAAAAAGTCTTTTGAGAACTTCTTTTAAGTAAAAAAGTCAGTGGCACTTTCCATAAAGATTAAAAACTGTTGGAAACATCAAGAAGGAAGTCATAAAAGCATGCAAAATTGACATAGAAATAGCACAGGTATCCCATTACAAAAAGGTTTAATTAGAGACCTGTAAGTGGACATCAGTGGGAGGTGCAGTGATCTTATAGTCAGTGCACCCAACTCCAGAGCAAGCGGTCCAGATTCAAGCCCTGGCCGGGGACATTATGTTGTGTTCTTGGGCAATACACTTTACTTTCGCAGTACCTCTCTCCACCCAGGAGTATGAAGTGGTACAGGTGAATTGTAGGGGAGTGACCTGCAATGGACTAGCATTCCGTCGAGGGGGAGTAGAAATACTCCTAGCCGTTCCATACTACAGAAACCGGAGTAAGCTACAAGAGTTATGAGCAGTCATGGCTCCAAGGCTTCACACAATTAGACATCCACAAGATTGCGCCTATATGAACTTCTACTTATATGGTAAATCTCGAGAGTTATTTTCACTTAGGGTTAGGGTTATGTTCCATATTACAAAATAGTTTAGGATTTGTAAGATGGTTTATAAGACAGTATATATATGCAGTATATATCATTTGATCAGTGCTTTGAAATAATCACCCATTTTCTGCACTCAGGAAAATGATGAAGATATTGATGAAGAGGACCGTTATGATGACCACGATCCTCGGAAACCTCCCCCGCCAACAGGTGGTTTTGATCCACTGCAATTCAAAGGTGACCCCATGGCTCTATTGAAACAATCCAAGAGGGGGAAGGTTGTTATGCTGTTTGTATCAGTAGCAGGTACACCAAGTAGGAAAGACACAGAGCAGATTACAGCACGATGGCAGACAAGTCTATTCAATGCACAGTTTCAAGTTGAAAGGTGAAAGTGATGATAATTAATATTCATGTAACTATGAATAAATGATAAGTTGGTAAATATTATACAACAACACTACTGAAACACTGGCTACCATTTCAACAGACACGCAGATTACATGTATATTGTAGATCTAATACATTTGATGTGGATGTATCACTACAGCTCACAATACATTCAACTTTTTTGCAATATTTTTAAGTTGCACTGTGTACATATATACATGTACCTATCTTTATTTAGTCTGATGTTAGAGTTTTCTTCATATTTTTTGTTTATATTGTGGCTGAAAAACCCACTTTGTAAGGTGATCTCAAACATGAAAAAATATACAACTCAAAATCATGAGTCATAGACCCTATGCAAAAATGGCTACCTTTAAATTATTCTTTTGTTCTTATTTAAATTAGCCACACTAACCTCGTTTTTGAGAAAAAAATTGTAAAGAAAATTTTTGTTATCCTGAACAAGGTTAGTGAGGCTATTTTGAATACGAACAAAAGAATAATTTAAAGGCAGCCATTTTTGCATAGGGTCTATCTGCTTTTAATCTCAGTTTCATATCCCTCCCTCCCTGTTTCACTTCTTGCATCTTATCCAGAAGGATCTGCATGTGTATGTAACAACCTGGTAACAGTAATGCTTAGTATAAATGTAAATTGTATTTTTAGTGGTCATGCACTTAGCTAGTATACAAGCACTAAGCCTAGCTAGTTTACAGGCATGCCACTGAAACAAAGCAAACAAGTGTTTCAAATAAATATAACATAGTTTTAAAGTCCCAACTGGCAGGAGGCAGACCAGTTGGCTATTTAAAAAGGTTAACTACTGATTTACCCTTTTCTGTTATTTTCATCCTGAAGGTACCTTGTGTCAGATGATCGAGCTCTATTTATGTTAAAGGATGGTAGCCATGCTTGGGATGTCAAAGATTTCTTGATTACTCAGCCAGACTGTAGGCTGGTAGAATTCGACAATCAGCAGTTTCCGGGAGCTGGAGCAAAACAAGATTCAGCAAAAACAGAACTCTGACAAGTGATACCTTTCTATAACCCTAGCAAGTTACTGTTTCCATTCTATAACCCACTGAAAGTAACGACCCTCTGACAGTAGCGGTATGATATCACAATTTACCCAATAGATTGGTAGCCTTAAATAGGAATGAGAAGTTTTCTAGAGTACAACCTGTTTTGTGTGCATGTACATGTGGTAGCTTGTAATGAAAATGTATTATTTCCAAACTGTCAGTTGATACTGACATTATATGACTGTTCAAAACAATTAGCTTAATTTTAAGCCTCTCAGTAAATGGCAGTATTTTGGCTCAAGAGTAATATTTATATACAGTAGCAACTCATTTTTACTGTATTTTATTCACCTAACTTGTACAAATATGCACTCAGATAATTGTATAGTTAGTAGCAATTGAAGCAATTTATTGGACATATCTGTATCAGAAGGCATGTATTAAACTCATAACTATGCCAGAATAATTTTTTTTGGTAGTTTTCTGAACTGGTGAATGTGTTTGTTGGTCTTCTAAGAATGGTTTGGTTCGCAGAAAATAGGCCGGATTTAATAGCTGTATTAAATTTCTAATATGAACATTTAAAGGCATGTAATGTAGGGTGTTGTTTTTTTAAGTAGCATCATCACAATGGGCATAGCTGTTGTTTATAGTGGAAGTAAATTTTATAAGAAGTGTTCACCAACTTGTTTTTCAAGGCTGAATAGACCATTTTACATTTGTCTGCTCAGTGACCTGGCTTTTGTATGCCAGCAAGGCTGGAGGCAACATTGCTTTGATATGGACCTTTCCATCTTTGTTATGTAAATGTACCTAGTTAGCATAAGAACAACCTTGATTTACACCACAAAGGCAGTGAGGTCTGTATCAAAACAAGGTCACCTGAAGCCTCATTTCTTAAAGGCCACCGAGCAGAAAACTGTTAAATGGTTTATTTCACATTTTCAACTGAAGCTCAAGAACATCAACTCAACATCAGTTTAAATAGAACTTTGTGGATAGGAGTGGAAAATATTGTAGATGGGCATAAACAGCAAAATTGGAAATCTATTATTTCAAAATGGAAGTTTCAAAACGTTGTGAGTTATAAAAAATGTTAAATCAATAGGTCATTTTACAAACCTAACCATACGTTAACTGTAATGTTGGATGTGTGAAATTGCTTCAGTCTATACCTTAGTTTAAATAATTTAGGGCAAATTCGTCTATCTTGTAATTTTGATACCTGTAATTAAAATTTGATTTTCTAGTAATTTTTGTTGTTGAATAAAATTTGATGTCAAGAATCAGGTTTACCCATGACGCAAGCATAAACACTACACAGGAAAAGAGTGGTCACTTGTGCGATTAGAATGAGCATAAGGCAACATTAATAGGTGTACTGCAAAGCATACACATCAAGTTAAATTATCATTCGATGCAGTTTTTTCTTCCCTTCCATTGGCTGACAGCCCACCCCGTGACCTGCAAATAACTGCTTACAAATAATGATCTGCTCATGCATAGTACGGTCTAAACGTGTTTTGCTGCAAATATTCTGCTCATGCGTAATGGGAACCACGTTCTCGAGAGAAAAATGGCTGATCGCTTCCCTGAGCTGCCAGGAAGTGATTAAAATATGAAAACAAACTTGGTGATAGCATGATAAAACAATTATTGAACTCGGTTATCACAAAATATCGTGATTTGTCAGTGTCTCGCCGATCAATTATTTGCCTCCGGCTTCGGCAAATAATTGATCAGCTCGCCACTGACAAATTACAATATTTTGCTCAACTTCATCCAATAATTGTTAATTATTTCCGTTTAGCCTGCAGGGCCTTATTTCCACTTTCCATGACATGATCAAGGCTATTGGTATTTCAACTCCCCCTCTACTCATTTGTATACCTAGGTGGAGTAGAGGGACACTGCTACAGTAAGGTGTCTTGCACTACAGAACACAACAATCAATCACTCATTCAAGCTTTATCCTAGTCAAGCATTCTAAAGATTAGGCCAGCATATTGACTTTAACATTGCATCACAGAAACCAGGCTAAATTTGCATGGTCACAAGTGTAATATCGAGTATCATTGACCGACATCTGCAAAAAAGTAATTTTCAGATGCTAAAGGAAAAACAATTATTGTTTGGGAAATTTAATAGTAATATGTTAATGTTCCACTCACTCTCTATTATCACAAATTATTTCAAATTTTTCCTCTGGTGAATGTTAGATATCCAGTCTTCTTTAAAGTCATGAATTTCTTGAGAGGTAATAATTAGCTTCCATTTGACAGGCTGCAAAAGTCCTTTTAGTTTAAAATCAAAAAATTACATCAAGACCTGCAAATCCTCTAAAGAATATCTGGCTAAACCTCTCTTAAGAACTGCTTTGTACGACAGATAGCTCACTAGATCCTAGAGAAACAGGAATTTTCAGTTTTATACCTTCACCTAACAGACACTTTTCTCAGGGTAATTTCTAAAGAGTCGAGATCAACCTGTAATAATTGCTGTTTCAAGTTCTTTCCAAACTTGTCTCGCTGATTTAAGAGCTCAGAAATAAAATGCAACAGTATATTACATGTCCTTAACAAAACAAAATTTCTACAAAATTTGAGCAAAGCTTAGGCACTGGTATTCTCAGGTATATTTATCAAATTGACATCAGTTTTTCATGTGTCTGTCCTGTTATTGATCATGAATGTCATCATAACACTGTCAAAATAGCTGTGGATCCAGAGTCGATAGCTG
Source organism: Platygyra sinensis (assembly GCA_019787425.1). Taxonomy (NCBI): domain Eukaryota; kingdom Metazoa; phylum Cnidaria; class Anthozoa; order Scleractinia; family Merulinidae; genus Platygyra; species Platygyra sinensis. The sequence continues at coordinate 8,978 of JAHPZR010004610.1, forward strand.
AGTGAATCCACAGACTACTTTGACAATGTTATGACCAAATTCATTGTCAATGAAAGGACAGATGCTTGAAAAACTGACATCAATTTGTTTTTTACCATGACAAATTGTCTGCCCTAGCTGGTTGGCACATCGCACAAATTATAAATTCATGCATCTGCGTGCTTATCGACAATAAAAGTTAGCCAATGAGCGCACGAGAATTTCTGCAGTTATTGTAAAACCTTGGTTTACTACCCGGGGGAGGTACTCGGTATATCCTTGGGTGAGGAGGTGCGGGCCGGCCCCTCATACCCTGACCCTGTTTAAGACAAATATCGCTGATTTTCCTACCCTGTTTAAGACAGAATTACGAGTTTTGATACCCTGTTTAAGACATAAATTAAGTTGCGGTTACAAATTGTGTGGCTTTCTGGTTGTGTAATCAATGGAAATTTAATGTGCCTGGCATCAATGCCAAAGTCAACGGAAGTCAACATTAATTTACAAGAGCTTGTAAAAATTTTGCTGTTTATCGTCCAAGAAAAGGTATCCCATTTAAGACAAAAATTGATAAATCGATACCCTGATTAAGACAAAAAATGATAAATTCAATACCCTGTTTAAGACAAAAATCCCGAAAAACATACCCTGGCTGGCCGCACGTCCCCATTAAGCCTTTATAAGGGAGTACCCCCCCGGGGTTTACTAGTATCTATTAACTCAAAGAATTCTTCCATAAACCAAAAAAGAGGCACGAACCAATTCTTTGTCATGAACTCTCCGTACTGTTGGGTTTAACTTACGCGAGTTTCAAACCATGCCAATCTTAAAATAAAGCCTCTAAATACATGCGGTTGGTTTCTCTTACGACAAAGAGATTGCATGCGGTTGCACGCACTCGAAGTTTGACGAAAATTGATCCCCAAAAGTTCTCGACAGCCTAAAAACTTGAACACTTAGTTATCAGTGGTTACGAAAACTAAAGCGCAAAAACGAGACGAACGAGTTACTACAGCAGATGCCCTCGTTGCAACCAAAAGATTACATCGAACTTGCCGCCATATTGAAAGCACGTGGCGACAACTAGAAGCGGCCACACGTGGTTTGTATCAAGAACCCTCAATAACGAACCAAAATAACACTACAGTTTTGAAACGTTGACCATTGACTTTCTCAGACTTAAAAAAGGGTGGGACACAGTGAGAGTAAGCCCCGTTGAGTTGAACATCAGCCAAAGATGTCACCTTGCATAACTTTGCTTCGACAGAAACGTCCTCCTCTCGTCTTCAGCTCTGCCATGACGCTTCTTCGCTGCACTAGCGACTCGAGGAAAACGTACTTCTTTACGAAAGACACTTTCTACCTCAGGTCCGGGGACTTTCCCAAAGCCAACAAAGCGTTGTTGAGAAATGGACTTTCAAACAAAGTTCGAAAGTCATCTCTCCGTTTGTAGCTTCGTAGCAAGTCTTCACTGTGTCACACAACGAGATGACGCCATCTGTGTTTATATAAAGTAACAGTAAACCAATCAGAAACGCTGTCATATTGGCCCTGAAAAGAATCACCAATCAAATGCAAGGTCTTATTTTAATCTCGTTCCCATACTCTCCCTTTCTACCAGAAAGTCGAGCGCATGGAAAATTAAATGGGGATCTAGGGACCTTTATATCGGAGGACGAGAACGACTTTCCGTGCTGAGCATGCGCATAAGGTTTGGTAGCCGACATTTTTCCATTCCATTCTCGTCCCCAGAGCCCACGATCCTTCTGGCCTGTTCACAGCGGTCAAACGACTGGGCACTCGCGTGAACACGCGCGTGATTTACGCGCCTCCGGTCACTTTCCCTCTTCATCCCACAAAATTTCCACGGTCAACCTCCGCCACTCGAGCCATCTCAGCTAGCTCGGTACTAAGTTCAATCATTCTGCCCCTACAAACGTTCTTTTCCCGAGTTTTACTGCTTAGGCAACAGCCTTTCTGATCCGAAAATCTGCCCCGGAGAGACCAACGACAACTATCGCGATAAAAACACAAGTCTTCATGTTTCTCTACGAACTCGTAAATTCGACAAGAAAATTCACTATTGTTGCATAGATAGTTTCTTTGTTGAAAAAGATATATAAAAGAGACGCCCCTTTTAGAGCTGCGTTTAAGGTAAAAACCTTAGCTGTTTTGTTTTCCCCTTATCCTCGCGAAATGAAACACATACCGCGAAATTTAAATCTGCCGCCATTTTGGCGCTTGCTTGTTTCTGTAGAAATGGTGCAATCCATTCCCACGCGCGCTCTATCGCGCGCGCGTGGCTTAAGCATGCGCACTCATTTGACCGCTGTGGATCTGGCCTGTGGTTGGGATCGAGAGCTCTGGTTTGGTCCAAAACCGGAAGTCTGCGATTCACGGACTTCCCGTTAAATCTAGCAAATCTGATTGGTTGAGAATGCGAATCGAATACTCTATGCATGCTCAAAAAATCGGCTGCGGACAGAGCTCTCGATCCCAACCACAGGCCAGAAGGATCGTGGGCTCTGGGGACGAGAATGACATTTTTCGAAGTGCGCGTTTTCAGAACAGAAAACTCGTACTCGTGGTCGTCCTCGTCCTCCGATCTAAAGGTCTCTAATTTCCGCTTGACTCTGGACAAGTTTTGTGGGAGGCGCGGTGGCCTCATGGTTACTGCGCTCGTTCCCTGAGCAAGTTCGAACCCTGGCTGGGGACACTGTGTTGTGTTCTTGGTCAAGACACTTTCACACTGCCTCTCTCCACCCAGGAGTATAAATGGGTACCGGCAAATTGTTGGGGAAAACCTAACAAATTGTGGGGGATTGTGGACTAGCCGTCTACTCCCCATTTTTACTTCATCTGTATCTAAAACCGGAGAAATTTATACGGGCTACAGAAGGAACCTTGTTGAAAATCATGAATTACTTGAGAGGTAAAGATTAGATTTCAATGGGCTCCTGATTTCATTTTATTAACCTGCGATCAGGCGTCCTCTCTTTTTCGCGAAAAAAAGGACGCCTGATCGCAGGTTATCATTTGATAGGCCGCTTAAGTCCTTATATTTAAAAATCAAAAAATTACTTAAGACCTGCAAATCCTTGAAGAGAATATGGCTTAACCTCTCTTATGAACTCCTTTATATGAGAGATAGTTCGCGTGATCCTTGAGAAACAGGAATTCTCAAATCTATACTTTCACCAGACAGACACCTTTCTGAGGGTAATTTCTACATGAAGAGGTTAACCTTTATTAATTGCTGCTTCAAGGTCCTTCTAAATTTTGTTTTATCGATTCAAGAGCTCATTGAAATAAAATGCAACAGAAAAATGCAAAGTTAAAATTTAAAAACGACCTCTGGCTAAAATGATTAAAAACTACGAGCTTTTGACTGCTCGAACTGCAGTCTTCGACGGATAAAATGAATGATAAGAAAGCGATGAGAGAATTTGAATAAAAAGCGTGAATTGCGAAATAATAAAAATGTAAATAATGATGAATATTTGTTAAAAAGAATGTTGTATTTCCCAGGTAACGGGCAAGGATTGTTATCTGCGTTCGGTGTCAGTCTGGTATGCCACGCGTCTAATGTTTTGTTGTTTTTTTTTTGCAGAAAAATGCACGTCCGTAACAAAACAGAATTTCTGCAAAATGTGATCCAAGATAAGACCTTGGTATTGTCAGGTAAGCTTATAAAGTGCATGCATGTGACCTTGTTAGTATCTATTTAACTCAAGATTTCTCTTATAAACCAAGAAAATTAAAAGGCATGAGCCAATTTTGTGCCATGAACTCCCCGTACTGTTAGGTTTATCTTAATTAGGTTCCAGTCCTTCTCTTAAGCACTTAATTATCTTACAGTATTATGCACCAGTCAAAGTAAACCCTGAGCCCTCACCCCCACCCCGGGATATGTGGGGCTTTAGTGGGGCTTTATCACCACATTGGCAGCTCTTTGAGTCCCCAGTATGTGGGGGATTCGCACGTTTTGTCGCTTTTGTCCTGAGAAATGTGGGGCATTAAGGTGGCTGAACACAGTTTTTGATACCTCTGTTTCATTTACCTTTGCTTCTAAAACCCTTGATCCTTTGCTCGCCAAAAATGGCAGCAAGCAAGTTAACAACACAAACTTCAACTTTTTGATAATTAAACTGTCGTATGTGCCGTTGCCATGGCAGCATGATTAATTATAAACAGGCGTTTAAAATCGGTTTTATTTATTTGCAGAAAATCTAGTCATTAGATTTTCTTTATAATTTGCATGCAACAAGCTTGTAACGATACTCACATGTTAGCGCTATTTTAATAAAAATTTAACAAACAGATCTTTAATTATCCCTCGTTGAAGGTTCACTGGCATATCTCGAATTTCCTTTGTTAAATTTTAATTTTTTTGAATCCTCCAGTTACTTATTTCCTAAAGTATTTTCGCTCTAAATTTCGTGAAATTCTAATGAGTGGTTCGCGAGAAATAGGCGTATCTCCGAAAGGCAATTTTTCACTCAATCGCAATTTTTTTGACTAGCTACGCATGCGCTGCATTTAACTGGGTTCCTTCGGTAACAAACAAAAGCTGAGAATTGCTGGTTTCTTTGCATCGTTACTTTTTCTAACATACCTCTGTAATAAAAGAGTAAAACCATCAATACAGTGTTCATTTGTGAAGAATAATAGTACAGACAGCGCGGACATTGTGCAAATAAAATGATCGCTGTATTGATGCCATGCTTGCAATACTTGTGCGCGCGCTGAATTGCGTTAGCATGAGCGCGCGCGAAAACTGTGTTCGGCCACCTTAATGGAGGATTCGTTCTAATCCAAGATGGCGGCGATCGTTCCCGCAAGGACTTCTGGGTACATTTCGGCACTATGGAGCGGACTTAAGCGTTCACAGGTATTGTGGAATCCGTTTTATTGTTATTTCAAATCAAAACATCGATCGATTAAATTAGGGCATGGATTAGAGAATGCAAACGCTTTAATACCTAGATGCCGATGAATTTTTGTTTCGCTGCTCCGTAAAGACAACCTTTCTGAATGTTGCTGATATAACTTATGTAATGTTATGACTAAAATTGTCCTTAAAATAAACTGCGGAGATCCCAACCCTCCCGTTTTGGTCGAAAACCTCCCGTTTTTGGAGAATATTTCCGGCCTCTCATTTTTGTTTAATCATGAATGATTCTCCTGGTTTTAGAAATCCTTCCTAGCCAAAGAAAGTTAGTGTTTTCTTTGTTTAACCAGTCTTTTCAATTCTTTGCCATTTTTAGCCAATTTTTTGTGGTTTCACGGCCATTTTTCCCTTTTGGTATCCTAGCATAAGAATGCGCTGGGTAGTTTTCGGATTGCCTCCACTTTATGCAAAGTTTGCATTCATTCGTGGCATGCTTTCGAGGCGCTCGATTTCTTCGTTGATCTTATGTTTATTCAATGAGAAAGTGTAAGGAAAAACTCCTCTATTTTCCACTGATTGACTGTGATCTCAAAATGCAGAAAATGGCATCTTGGAGGCACATATCTTAAATGTTTTCCGAGGGCAGCATAACCCCGGATCCCGCTAGAGGCTCACGCATGAGAAGATCATGCCAAGGCTATGCAGGGCCTAAAACCTTCTTTTTTAGTTGACAGGGCTGGAGACTCTGAAACTGGCATTCTTAAAATTTAATTTAATTCTGCTGCCTTGTGAATTATTCAACTACAAACTCATCAGGAACATCTTCAGTTGTCCCAGGGGTTGGGCATTTTCTGCTATTTCCTGCCCCGCATGGTGCGGCATTTCTCGCTTTCTGCACGCTGTTAAAACTGATCCTCACCTATATCCCGGGGTGCGGAGGAGGGGGGGGGGGGGTAGTGGGTCGGGGTTTACTTTGACTGGTGCATTATCCACCCGTCACTTCTGAGGATGTATGTTGAGGGATAGCACAGTTAATAGAGGGGACTGGTTGTGAAGCCCGGCGAACATCAAAGGAGCAGACAAGGGTGCCAAGATTTATGTTAGAAGGTCCACGACAGTGCACAATTTTTTGTTTTGCGCTCATACACTATGCATGAATTACATAATCAACACTTTTAGTCAGTTAGTTCCTCAGTGTGGAGTAAACAACTATTGTGTTTTGTGCAGGGTCAAGGCCAAAAAAGCGAACAAAAACATACAACAAAGAACTGCTTTGTCGAGTTTCATAACCCTTCCCCTTTATTAACTATTGGCATAGGAAACGCAAGTCATTAAACAAAGGTTTTTAATTTTTACAACACGCGTTGTTTTGTCATGTTTGTAACCGCAGTTTGTATATTATTCCTGTTGGGTTTAACTCACGTGGGTTTCAAACCATGCCAATCTTCAAATAAAGCCTCTAAATACATGCAGTTGCTACCCTGCGAGCAGTTGGTTTCTCCTACGCCAAAGAGAGAGGATGTGCTGTTGCACGCACTCGACGTTGGGCGAAAATTGATCGCCAAGCAAGTAACAGTTCTCGACAGCCTAAAAACTTGAACACTAAGTTATCAGTTATCACAATCTCGAATACTAAAGCCAAAAAAACGAGACGAACGAGTTACGACAACAAATGCCTTCGTTGCAACCAAAAGATTGCTTTGAACTTGCCGCCATATTGAAAGCACGTTGCGACAACTAGAAGCGGCCACACGTGGTCAAGAACCCTCAATAACGAACCAAAATAACACTACAGTTTTGAAACGTTGACCATTGACTTTCTCAGACTTAAAAAGGGTGGGACACAGTGAGAGTAAGCCCCGTTGAGTTGAACATCAGCCAAAGATGTCACCTTGCATAACTTTGCTTCGACAGAAACGTCCTCCTCTCGTCTTCAGCTCTGCCATGACGCTTCTTCGCTGCACAAGCGACTCGAGGAAAACGTACTTCTTTACGAAAGACACTTTCTATCTCAGGTCCGGGGACTTTCCCCAAAGCCAACAAAGCGTTGTTGAGAAATGGACTTTCAAACCAAGTTCGAAAGTCATCTCTCCGTTTGTAGCTTCGTAGCAAGTCTTCACTGTGTCACATAATGAGTGGACGCTACCTGTATTTATATAATATAACAGTAAACCAATCAGAAACGCTGTCATATTAGCCTTGAGAAGAATCACCAATCAAATGCAAGGTCTTATTTTTATCTCGTTCACAGACTCTCTCTTGTTCCTTGAAAGTCGAGCGCCCGAGAACTAAATTTCCGCTCGGCGCTGGACACTTTTTAACTCGTGAATTGCTCATGCGCAACACGAGTTATCGTGAGTTGTGGGGAAATGTGTCGCTCGATCGATGGGCTGTAAATTGATGCAAATTAGGTACGATCCCGGCTTACTTTTAGATATTAGGGCTCAGCACTTTTTAATCTATCACCTAGTAGCATGGAAAAGCAGAGTCGCTTTCTTCTTTTAAAGTTTTAATTAATACCTATAATTTTTAAATCTAATAGACGCTAGCTTATTATAAATTAATGCATGCTTGTTTATCAGTTTCAAATTTATACCATGTTCTTCTTAATTTTTATCTTGAATTTTAGATTATCGTGATATTTTGTATCTTGTTTTTAGTCCAGGGCCCCTCTGGATATCAGCTTCGCTGCTGAATGAGCCACCCTGACTAAATAAAATTACTTACTTACTTACTTTTAAACTAAGAGATATGTTAAAGACTCGGCCACCGAAATGAGAACATCGAGAATCGTAAAATCGATGAGTAGCACAAGTTCTCCCTGAATGCGGACTTCGTACATGTCGTATGAATTTTACAAAAATTTTACATTCAAGAAATATATTTATTCAGTTTAACGGTGTATTTCTTATCCACGCTTGTATTTGCTCACATTTACGAGATGCCTTCACTCACATTCAACGCGTTATATTCGTTCACATTCACGATCGAATATTCATTCAGCATTTTGCGCACCACCTTTGCGCATCATTAGGTCCTAGCTCCCACACTACAATTTCTGAACGGAACATAACGGACGGATCGGGGTGACTAAAGACCTATGACCCCAAACACAAGTGTTGCATGGGCTAAACTGGAGCTATGAACAGAGCTAACAGCTCAGGCTTCTCCTTTTCGATAATCTTCGGTTTATGAGTGATTATAGCCAATTGCAGAAACGTGAGAGGACTGGGACGAGTTTCTTATATTGATTAGATTGAAAATCTAAGCAAAAAGCGGTAGACTGATCCCCACGGCGAGGAGAAGAAAAAAAATAAAACAGCAATGAAATTAAAACAAGTACAATATAATTGCCCGATATTTCGGTTTGAAAAACAAACCGTCTACGGGGGCTAAAAGAAAATGAATGCAAAAAATACAAAATGACCGTTACGTATAAGAGCTTAGAAATATAAAATAAAAAGCTATGATAGGTTAAAAAAGTAGCTAATTTTGTTCATCGCGTCTGTTGATACCAAGCGGCTCAAGTGTCATTGCCTTGTTTATAAGATGTGCCTCACGTGCTTTTCGTACGGAGTCACGCTTGTTGTGAATAAGTTCCAAGGGAGTTAGAAGAAGATGATCAATGGAGTGGCCAGGTAGGTTAAAATGTGTAGAAACAGGAGTGGGCTTGATGAGCTGATGGTGATTCTGGATGGAACGACGATGTATGAAGATCGGTCTGGATTTGGTTATTGTTGAGGTGGACTTGTACGTCTAGGAAGGGAAGTGACTGGTTTGAAGAATTTGACTACTCGTGGGTGAACTTTATAGTTGGATGGATAGAATTTATGTAGTTAATAAAGGTTTTAAGATTATCTCCTCCTTCAGTCCAGATCATGAAAATGTCATCGATATGTCTACACCAGACAAATGGTTTCAGAGGGGCGTTTTCGATGGCAAGCTGTTCAAAATTTCCCACGAACAAATTTGCATAGGAAGGTGCCATGCGCGTGCCCATCGCGGTGCCATGGGTCTGTAGGAAGTGTTGACCATTGAAAGAGAAATTGTTCATTCCAAGGATCATTCGGATAAGGTCGCAGATTCTTTCAGTGGAAATAGATTTAAGAGGACGGGTGTTAAGAAAATGTCGGCAAGCTTCTTCGCCTTCCTTGTGTGGTATGTTAGTGTATAAGGAAGGAACATCAGGAGTGACGAGGATAGCGTTTTCGGGGAGCGGGCCGAGATTCTGGAGTTGGAGAAGAAAGTGGTTCGTGTCCTTGATGTAGGATGGAAGTGTCTGTACAAGAGGTTTCAGGTGATAATCAACAAATTCAGAGATGCGTTCAGTAGGGTGACCATTGCTTGATATAATAGGACGGCCAGGGTTTCCTTGTTTGTGAATTTTTGGAAGTATGAAGAAACGACCAGCTCGTGGATTTGGGTTGGAAGTGAGATATTTGTAGGTCTTCTGATCAATTAATTCATCGTTGTACATGCGACTGGTATATTCTTTAATTCTTTGTTGTATCTTGTCAGTAAGGTCTTTAGTTTGTTTTTGGTAGAAGCATTTCAACTGAAATATTACTGACTGAAAAGCTACCCAGCCAAGTTTAACAGTTTTCATCGGAAACAAGTTGTTCAAATGGGAGCCTCGTAAAAGTTGCATAATTGTAGCTTGTCTACCCAATCCCAAACCCAATCCATACAAACTCTCTATTTTAGGTGAGATTTGAAGAGCTACCATTTTGCCATTTTCACGAAAACTCGGACCTCAGAACCCGAATATTAAAACCCCTACAAATTTTTTTTAAAAAAGATTTAAACTCGTCTTAATTCTTATCCCTGAATTGCTTTAAGGTCACGTAATGTTTATAGGCAACAGCCATGCTCGAAAGGAGCGAGATGTTTATCTTCTCCGGTTAATCGCTGTCGCGTCGATCAAACGGTGAAAAATACTAACAAAGTTTAAAATATCAGCCGACACATTTACTGGCGAATATTTTACGGAAGAAATAGAAAGAGAGAGTCTTAATAATGTTGTTCAAATTAACTGAAGTGAGGACGCGACAGCGATCAGTCAATCAATAAACTTTATTTACCCCCGAATTTACAGAGTAGCACTCAAGTGCTAATAACCTGAGGGAGTTTATAAAGAAGCTACTACGGCGACGCCGAAGATAGCGTCGATTAAAAAAATGAATTTATATTTTACCTACGAATCTCGGGATACTCTTCAAAGTCATTAACTTTATTTGACACTGTCAAAGCTATCGCGAAACTGAATCTGGGACACCGCAATAGAATTTTAAAAAACTAGCCGTCGTAGTTCACGTTTTTCACACAACGCAGAAATGGTCATTTCACGTTGTTGTCTTTTAGAGGATGGCAAAGAAATGTACAAAGAGTTATAACGCACGTGCAGAACTATTGTTCTGCTCATTAAACCTTTTGTTTGAAGACGCCCCCGTTGCCGTTGCCGTCGTGGTTATCTAAGGGCGCGTTCGTTTGGGAACAATCCGGAATAAGAATAATTGGAATAATGCAAGAAAGCGTTTGTTTGGGAGCTATTCTCATTCCGGAATTCCTGGATCTCCTTTCCGGCTATTCTGCTCCTGGGAGCAGAATAGCCGGAATATATTTCGGAATATATTCTTATTCCGGAATATATCCCAAACGAACGCGCCCTTAAACTCCCTAAATTATCTTCGAGCCAACTACATTAATAACTAATTATTATAAATAGTTAATTCTATATAACAAACAAGATAACCACCTAGAGATAAACACCTCGTTCCTTTTAGCTGTTACCCGAAGAACATTGCGTAATCATAAAACATTTCAGATGATAGGAACCCGGAGATGAGTTTTCGAGGTCTGAGGTTTTATGTGACTGGTCTAAATAGCTTGTGGCATATTGGCGGACATCATAGCCTAGTGACACTGAACATTTGTCATACATAGGGGTATTGATGGTTATTCTCGCCTTAAAATTGTACGTTCTTTTTTGAATGTTCTACTAATAACAGAAGTAAGATAGTACTAGATTTGTTCCTTACAACGCTACAAAGGTTTGAGTGGCTATCAAGAGTGAGAAGTAATCACAGCTGTAATCATAGAGTTGAAATATGAGGGTGTCTCACAACATCAACGCGGTCAATTTTTTCTCCCTGTTTCGATCCCTTTGATTGATCACTCATAAAGCGTTCTACTGATGAGATTGTCTCAGTGCTCACCAGAAATCATCGAGAAGCCTGTTAGCTCCTCTAGCCTTTACTTCAGTGACAATACGAAGCCTCAATTGCAACGTCCACCTTGAAACAAGAATTCGATCTTTTTTGTCCATGCATAACACATATATCTCCTAGTATTTGATTCGGTACTGCGCTATTAGCAGTACTGACTCAGCATGTACTCGATGGAGAGCTACAAAAAAAATACTCTAGCTACTCTCTCACTCCTACTTCCGCGAGTAAAATGTTTTCTTCTTAAGTTATAGGACCTCTGCTCGCACGATAAGATCAATGAAGAACTCTGGCATTTCACCAGACAGGCCCTTATCTTTTCATCTGCTGAATTACCCCTGAGTGAAAACCAGTAAACCGCGACAACATGTCAACCTTTCTCTGCTAGAAAACGTGCACTGGGGCATTATCTCGTATTTTCACAATTTACGTTCCCCATCCTTACACATGTATGCTTGCTAAGCTCTTTCCCAATGACTCATCATGGGGTCTTGGGAACGACGTTTTGCATTGAAACCCAGGTTTAATTCGTCATGTTTGCCATGACTTTCTTATGAGCTTCTAGGCCGTCGTAGTTGGCATATCTGTCGGGGTGTCAACATAACAAGTCGTTTTTAAAATTATCTCCAGGAAACGTGTCTTGGGCACTATCTCGTGTTTTCGCTTTGTACATTCCCTATCCATACACGTGTTACTGACACACGCTCGTGCAATATCAAGCTCTTTATCTATGGCTCTCCTTGGCCATGCGTTCAAATGTTTAGGCTGGCCTTGTCCAGCCATATTTATGTTTTGCGTTTTGAACGAGTAAACGTGACACCTTGTCCCCTCGCGCCCCGAAACACGTGCTGTGGCAACGCGTGTTTCGGGAGCAAGCTGGTTCAAAGTACGGACCTTCATATAGTTAACCGGCCAGTCTTTATAAGGTGGTCGAACACAGTTTCGCGCGTGCTTTTGCTGATGCAGAATTTCGCACGTGCACATGCCGTCAGTAGAGCGATCATTACATTTACTCAACACTCGCACTATCTGTGTTATTTTTCTCTATAATTGAACGCAGCGTATTGACGGCTTTAGTATTTTATTACAAAGATATGTTAGAAAAGGTAACGATGCAAAGAACCCAGCAATTCTCAGCTTTTGTTTGTTACCGAAAGAACCCAGTTAAATGCAACGCATGCGCAGTTGCTCGAAAAAATTGAGACCGATCTCTTTAGCAGAAACATGCCGATTTCTAACGATCCAGTCGTTAGAATTTCAAGAAATTTGGCAGAAAAATAGATCAGAAACCACGTGAATGATCTATCAAAAAACAATCTGAATTTTGACAAAGGGAATTTTTAATAATACAGAAAACGATTAACAGCGAATTACGAAAATCGCCTATGTTAAAATTTTGTTGTTAGAAGGGATTTAATGTCAATTCTTAGTGTGCAAAATATGAAAACAATCTAACGACTGGATTTTTTTTAAATAAACAAAAAACATTATTTAAGCCTTGTTTTTAACCAGCCCCGTTGCCATGGTAACAGCACACACCCTGGTCAAAATGCGAGAATAAATATTTCTTTGGTTAACCTCGACTCTTGCAAAAAATGGGCCCCAAAGCATAAATAGTTTGAAAGTTATGGTGAATTGGGCATAGGCACTTGAAAACTGTGTTCGGCCACCTTAATTATGTGCGTTGGCTCTTTGAATGGCGTTGCATGACTTCGCTACACAGTGCTGACGACTTCCAACAAGGACGAAATAACTGTCCATTGTTGCGATCCTGCTTTATCGGTTCTTCGGTGTCATGTTTAGTGTCTTAAAACGTCTTTCACGTAGTATATCAGCCTTGCATTTTATTGTCTTAAACTTTGAGGTGGGAAATGGGTCTCTGTCTGCATATCTGTCAAGTTGCTACACTAGTCTTATAAACAGTTACATTTTGATGGACGTTTTCGTGGATTTACTTTCTGTCATGACCTATGATATCTCATTAACATGGACATGTAGCGATGGACCAAAGCTCCATTCTAACCATGTCTGCCAATACAAGGTCATACAAGACAACGGTGGACGAAGTCAAAGGAAATCCATATTACCAGTTTTCATGTGACATCTTTATCTTTCAGATTAAGAAAAAACTACCTATCTTTTTCCAGAAAAAAAAAAACCTCTGGCACCCAGGGCCTGGCCGGGTAGGGTTGTTCGAAAGCCTACTGGATAACCCTATCCAGATAAATCGCTCTCTTTGATATAAATTCCAGTGACCCTTTTTTCCGAATAATACGCACATGAAAAACCTCACAGACTTTAACTTGGGTTAATCTTGGCGAGTGTGCTAGGCGCTTTGTCAGAGGGGATGATCAAAAAGGCGGGCCAAGGGCTAGGTTCGATTACCAGCCGCTGTTCTGGAAATGAGCCCGCGCACCTCCCCGAAAGCACGGCTGGACACGTGAGGATTCTTTTGTTAGTCTTAACCAATCAGATAACCACTAACAGATTTTTGTCGGGCATAACTTGTCGCGTCAGTTCGGATTGCCGCCGGTGACGGCAGACGATGTGGAATTGGTAAATGGTATACAGCGAATGTCAGAGACAATAAAGATCGAAAGTTCAAAAACTTTACAACGAGAAACGCTAGAAATGTTTGTCAATGACCAAGCTAGATGTGTTCCTTTTTCAGCCAACAGGGTCGGGAATTTTTGGGTTCCGGAACTGCAGATAACAAAGAGTCAGATTAATCTAAACATTGAGCTCAAGAGACAAAACAGTCAGACAAATAGAAGTATTAAATAGAAGTATTACCTTTCATGAAGATACCGCGACACCAGTCTTCTTGCGAAGCCAGGTATCAGCTTAACAGCGGAACCCATGCAGACCAACATGTCACCTTTGACAGATCTTGACACGCATGACCAGTTTCCTAAATCACAGTCAAACGGCGCTGCTCCACTCCAAAAACGAAATCTTCCATGGAACACATTATCCACGCATACGGCTTTCTTCCGCAGCAATAGTGTGAAATAGGTTGGGAAGAAAAAAAGGAAAAAAGGAGAACAGCAAATGTACAGAGCCATGAGTTGTAATCAGTTGACATTTACGGCGAACAGGTGCGCCGTGTGTATTTAAATTATGTATTGACGTCACAGACATGGTTTGCCGCTCACGCGTCCAGCCGTTCTTCTCGGGGAGGGTAGACCAGACACGAGAGAGCGACGGAAATCGAGCCTAGCCACGGGCGGGATCCTGGAGAGGAAAGTGAGTGCTTTTTCTCTACCAGACCTCGCTCATCGCCCGTCTGCTTTTTCTATCGTCCCCAGTGCCCGAGAGCTTGAAACAGGCTGCGAGTGTATTCATATAACTTACAATCATATACATATCCCAGGTTCTTTGCTTCTTGACTTTAAGGAAAAACTGAAATGGGACCGGAGTCATCAAAACTTCACCTGTAGGGCTAGGCTAAGGACCGGGGGGAGGGGTATATTCGGCGCCAAAGCTGTTTGAGCCTTATATTTGAACTGCGGAGAACGATATGAAAATTAAATAATATGATTGATTAAGAAAATACTTAACAGTTAACAATAAAACCTAGTGGTTTTTCCAGTGGTTTTGACCTGGTCAGCAATGGCTGAGTTATTGTCATTTTTAGCGAGGGCCTTCAGTGTTTTCCTATCATGAAGCCGCCGTTTCACAACAATCCAAATTTATTGGCAGAGCGAATTGCTGGGATTGTAATGATTGATCATCTCACAAAGTGGCCAGTTCTCAGTTGGTTTGATAGCTCAGTTGGTAGTATTTAGCCTCCGTGGGGTTCGGGAGGAAGAAAATTACCACGCGAAAAATGAAGCGGGTAAAAGAGGGCCAGGGCAGGGGGAGGGGGAGGGGGTAGCGGAGCGGAGGGAAAGAAAAGCTTGCAGACAAACCCCTGTATTACGTATTCTGAAAACCGCTCACTTGGCCTTTCATGCCTGAGTGCGCAAACTGAGATTTCATACTGTCATCGGCTGTGATAAATTAAGGTGGCTCGATCGGATTTTTGAGTCACGATACCGTTCAACTTTGAGCGACTAGAGCACCACCATTATCAATCCAACAGAAAATCAAACGTTAGTGGTGTGCTAGAGAAAAGATGAAAGTTTCAAATGGGGTACATTTCACCAAGATCTGAGTTACCATAGCAACGAAATGACACCATGCCCCATTTTACATATGACCGAATAACTTGCCACTAGACATAATTTCGGAAATGCGACGTCGGGATCTTGGACTTGAAATAGCTGCCTCAACGATGGCAAAATTGTAAAAAAATCTATTAGAGCGTTTTCCAGAAAATTACGAGTGAATTTTTAAGGTGTCAAAATGCAACAAAAGCAAGGTTGTTTTAAATGTTATTGCAAACTATGTCCACAAGACTTGACTAAATGGCATTCTGGTCTTAAATGAATCTTATAACATATAATTACTTCGAGTGAAAATCTCAGAGAAATCGCTCCGTTTGATTTTCAGAAACATTGGCGTGAATATAAACTGGTGTAGGCCGTTATTTTGCATTCTATCAAAAATTGCCCCTAAAATTCTTAAATTGGGTGTGAATTAAAAACCACTCGATGAATTTTTTTTATACTTGACCCTCAATAAGATTAATCCATATTTAACCTAATACCAGAGTTTCAAATAAATTGAAACATTTTAAGGCTGCTAATTTTCAACGTCAACTCAGGAAAATATTGCGTTTATTTTCACTCATGTTGTTTGTTGTCTTCATTATAATTTTCTTTTGTCTCGAATCACCATGCTATTGTACATTTCTGTATATCATGAATTCATAAAACGCGCGATTGCTTTCCGGTAAATTTCCGAAGCATGCTAAAATATGCCGAGCTAACACTACAATAACATTTATTGTTATTGTAGTTCCAGCTTGGGATATTTTAGCATGCCTCGGGAAAGTCGCCGGAAAGTAATCGCGCGTTTATGAATTCATGATATACAGAAATGTACAATAGCATGGTGATTCGAGACAAAAGAAAATTATAATGAAGACAACAAACAACATGAGTGAAAATAAGAGCAATATTTTCCTGAGTTGACGTTGAAAATTGGCAGCCTTAAAATGTTTCAATTTATTTGAAACTCCGGTATTACGTTAAATATGGATTAATCTTATTGAGGGCCAGGTATAAAAAAAATTCATCGAGTGGTTTTTAATTCACACCCAATTTAAGAATTTTAGGGGCATTTTTTGATGAAAGGCAAAATAATGGCCCACACCAGTTGATATTCACGCCAATGTTACTGAAAATCAAACGGAGCGATTTCTCTGAGATTTTCACTCGAGGTAATTATATGTTATAAGATTCATTTAAGACCAGAATGCCATTTAGTCAAGTCTTGTGGACATAGTTTGCAATAACATTTAAAACAACCTTGCTTTTGTTGCATTTTGACACCTTAAAAATTCACTCATAATTTTCTGGAAAACGCTCTTATAGATTTTTTTACAATTTTGCCATCGTTGAGGCAGCTATTTCAAGTCCAAGATCCCGACGTCGCATTTCCGAAATTATGTCTAGTGGCAAGTTATTCGGTCATATGTAAAATGGGGCATGGTGTCATTTCGTTGCTATGGTAACTCAGATCTTGGTAAAATGTACGCCATTTGAAACTTTCATCTTTCTCTAGCACACCACTAACGTTTGATTTTCTATTGGATTAATAATGGTGGTGCCCTAGTCGCTCAAAGTTGAACGGTATCGTGACTCAAAAATCCGATCGAACCACCTTAACCAATAACATCTCCGCCCTTTCCTTGCGGAAGTGAACTTAAACCAAAACAAACTTTATTTTGTCAAACAACCAGCGTACTGTGGAATCAGGGAATGAGTGGGAATGAGTGGACATTGAGGGCGTTGGCTGGGCCATGGGATATGTCGAGTCCGCTAAAGTTATTTTTAGCTTTAGGCGGAAACGGAAGTCTATTTCCCCAGACGTCCGCACGATACCTTTCATTCACTGATCTGGGAATTTTGAAATGGCGGTCGGCGTGGAAATACGTTTCGTCAGTAGAAGCGGCTAAAGAACCACCACCTCTTTAGAATAAAAACTCTAGGGGGCATGAAGGAATATCAATGTTTGTCCTCCGAGAACTTCAACCAAAGAAAACAGCGATGAAAACAAGAAAGAAATTAATTGCTTTCATTTGTTAATTGTAAACAACATGCAGAGAAGTATTGTATTGTTCAATACTGTAACATAACATGAAATACCGTTTCAATCTGTAGCGATCCTGATACCACTGAACGCATCGACAAAAGAAATCTTAGCACACCGAACAAAACTAGTTTGGGTCCCACGGAAAAACTATTTTTAAACCGAGCGACAAAATTGCTCTCAACCCGGCTGGAGGAGTAATTATGGTCGAGCTGCAAAACGTACTATTCGGAGGGTCGCTAAAACATTTTGAATCCAGGCCGGAACGAAAACAACTCGAAGCCTAGTGATTAGCGACAGAAAACATTTGAGTACTACAGCTCAACAAAGCAATTTTCAACCATGCGATAGAAGTTTATTTTGACAGTTTTGAACCTTAACAGCGGAGTGTAGCGATCAGCCTAGAAAATAACTCAGCAAAATAACAGCTCGGAGCTGGAGGTGATCAACAACAGAAATAATGTTGAATAATAGTACAGTGACAAAACAGCTCGCAGCGAAGCGACCAGCTAGAGAAATAACTTGGAAACAGCTCGAAGTGGGACGACCAGTGACAGAAATAATTTTGATCAGGAATACAATAACAAACACCTTGAAGGGTCAGGCTTGCAGAGTAGCGTTCAGCGAGAGAAATGATGTTACAATTTTGAATGCCGGCACAGGGACAAAACAACTAAAGGTATGGCGATCATGGGAATGTAAGAACTGACCTAATTGTGAATACTGTTACGGTGACAAAAAAAAACTACCGTAGCTTGGAGCGCCGGAAGCGATCAACGACAGAAACCTTTGCAGAAATAATTTTGAATTCACAGAGAACAGCAGAGAAACAGAACAACGTTGAAGTGAAATAATTTTCAATTCAAGGTCGAAATTACTCCCATGTAAGCGCCAAATAAGTGGCGGGGTATTCAGCAGTTAGGCCCAAAAAATGATTTTAAACCAGGAACCAAAAGTACACTGAACTGAGCGAAAGGGATAACTCAGTTCTTCTGACTGCTTTTCTAACAAAGGAAACCGGCAAAGACGGAGGTATCTTCCATTGATCATGTTCATGCCACGTCAGCGCATTCACCTTTCGTTAATTTTCACTAGCCGGTGTAAGCTTTCAATCTTCAATGTGAGGAGAAAATCTCATTGTCGTTGCCAATATCAATGTCCAAGTCCATGGGCTCGAGTAGACTCCGTTTATAGAAGTCACAGTGTAGTCCAGTGTATCACAGCCGCTACGACCTTTATAACATGTCCAGCCGGAACGTGCGTTTTGTTGTTTTTGTTGACCACTCAGAACTGCATTTCCACCCGTCTGCATAAGCCATTTTATTCCCAACAAGTTGTGACTTTGATTTATCCATCCAGAAATACCATCTCTCTCAAATATACCCGTAAAAGGTACTTCTATCGCCGTATTTCCCTGTGGACCGCCCGTTTCTAAATTGCATGATCACCAAAAGAATGGTGTCATGCGGACGTAAAAGGAAGTGCACTCCCGCTGTTTCCGGCAATCCTAAAATAACTTTAGTGGATTTGACATATCCCAAGGCCAGGACTGGGAGCCTCCCTCTCAGCCCATCATTTTATAAGCTTTGTAATTGCAATTTTAATGTTTAATTTGTGAATTTAAACTCCAGCTATATTTCTACAGAAAATCTTTTCAATCAGTTTACTCGGCTACCTTGGGGACCAAGGTTTTTATATTATTTTCGTGAAGAAGCTGCGATTGTGAGCGCAAAGGCACGATCGAGGTCGTAGCGAACGGAAAACAAGAAGCGTCTGTATACAGTTTAAATTTGAAATGCAAATAATTTTTGTCCAGTGAACAATTTCGATCGCAGCTATGGTAGCTTCGCCACTAACTTAAAATACAAGAACCTGATTTTCCAGTCTTCAAAACTTGTAGGTTCTTACACGTGAGTTTTTACTGTACCCTATCACGACCTCATACGTTATTTCGAGCCAATCAAACGCGAGAGCTGATAAAACACATCGAATAACCATCAAAGACACATTGCGCACTTGAAGGCAGAGGAAACTGATGTTCAGCCCTCCTTAACTCCAGGTAGAGCTTACATTTATAATTTCATATGTTATAACAGCAATTATGCCAATGAATCTGCGGCTGTCACTCTTTAATGCAAGACTGTTTGAGTCCAATCGTTTTGCAAAGCCTTACAAAACTTAAGGCTCGCTTGCGCTCACCCATTGGCCGAAAACAATCATTAAAGCCATGGTTTATTACGACGTGTTCTGTTGAAAACGGAATTTCTTTAGACCATACTTTCAGAAGTATAACATAAATATCCTGTCTCTAAAAAAATTGCATAACCCAGTTGAAGATAGTACAACCATAGTCAAATTTTATGTACTGATATATAAATTGCCTAAAAGAGATTTAAAAAGATCTTATGCCTCTCTTTCAAGTCAAGCTTCCGTGTAATCTACTCCTGCCATGGGTAAAAGTTACAGCAACAGACTGGTGTACAACTGAAACAACAAAAACGGTTGGAACCGAGGATTACAAGCCTCTCTTTTATTGAAGTTTTTGAGGCCGGAAATTTTAACCCATGTGTAGTGACACCCTTTCTCATTTCCTTTTATCACTTCTAAGTAAGACTTGAAAGTCCCTTTCGTCAAAGAGGATAAGTAGTTGATGTTGATGATCTTAGCGAGCAGATAAATAATTCCTTAGTTTCACAAGTCGAAAGGATACGTGCGCTGTCAGAGAACAATACTTTGAGTACCTAATTAAAATTTTTCAAATTAAAAATAACCTTTCCAGAAGGAAAAATTTCTTGTGCTCTGTGGTAATATTTTTTGCTTAGGGCGGGTTTCCACAAGTCATAAATTCATCATTAACAACGTTAAAGACTGGTACTCCCTCTAGCATGCATTGTTCAGTTAAAGGGACATAAATCTCTCCTCTCTCTTTCTAATGGCTTTGTTTTAACTGTTTCATAGCGCTCAAAAGTATAAAAGTTGCTACTATTTTAATCGCAATGAATTTAAATAGCTGGCGAAATGTATAATCACTTCTCAGATAAACAGATTTGATATTTTGATTATTATCATAATCTTTCCGACTAATCCAGTTCCATGGGCTGGTACAATGTATTTAGCTAGCTATTTCAGCTCTTTAGATGTTTTAAAGTCGAGAAATTCAATTTCTTAACGAGCAATCCATGTCGTTGGGCCATTACTGAGGAAGCACATACTACATCTTTGCAGAAAGAGATAAAATAAATAAAGGAATTTTCGCACTGGTGTCTCTTATGAAATTTACAGAACTGCTCCTTTTGCACTAAAGAGAGAAGGACGCTTCAAAGAGCTGCTCGAAAAAGTGGCTTTTTTTTGTCCAGAAATTTAGCTCTTTCTTCTCGCTCAAAAGAAACACACGAACAGGAAATCCTCTGACAATAATTGTCGCCAAAACAGTCAGAATGAAAACATCCTCGTTTCCACAACATGGAACACAATTTCTCTTAATTGATCAATAAAGCTCTGATTTCTGCGATTGCAAGTTCATCGTACAGATTATTAGCCAAGAAAGACAAAAGTAGTTCTCCGCTGGTTATTTGACTCTTTTGTGGAAAAATATCTGCAATTCCATTTAGACTAAAACCACACAAGGATATTATAAACGACGCAAAAGGTATTCTGGGTACAGGAGCACCCCGCGACAAATAAGAATTTCTATGTTTCATTTTACTTGAACTTAGTGCAAAGCCTCCTTATAAGATGCAGCAGGGCTGCATCTTATAACTGCCTCGTTATAACTGCTGAGTAACATCTTAAACCTGCTTTAGATAATCCTTAGGACTGCAACTTGAAAGAGGTCTGTGCATTTACAGATACAGTCAAATAAATTTTTTCGAGAGTCTATTATTAACTGAGCGAAGTTGAGACATTCCTCGACTTCTACGAGTCTTGAATAAATCGTAAAATCTCCAGAGGCTGATAATTTAATTAATAGACCTGCATTCGCTGCAAGATGCTCTGTCAAATCTCCCGTTTGTTAAGCGGACGAGAAGTAGCGACGAAGTTGTTCTGATTCAACTGAATTTAGATCTGCGTCGAAAGGAATGTGGCACTGATGTCGCCTATGAAATTTATCGAACTTCTCCTTCTCATTGAAGAGAGAAGCAATCTTCAAATAGCTGCTCGTTAAAAAATGTATTTTCTGTCCGGGAATCTAGCTCTTTCCTCTCGCTTAAAGAAGCACACGATCAGGAAAACATCTGATAAAAATTGTCGCCAAAACAGTCACAAAGCAACATCCTCGTTTCGGCAACATAGCGTCAATTTGCTCAAAATAGACAATCGAGGCTCTGATTTCAGCGATTCAAAGTTCATCGTGCAGATTATTAGCGAAGAAAGACAACTGAAGTAGTTCTTCGCTGGTTATCTGATTCGTTTGTGGAAAAATATTTGCAGTTCTATTTGGACAAAAACCATGCCCACAAAACATTCTAAACGACGCATTATACATGGCATACTCGAGTTGCGCAAAATATTCAGCACAGACCAAAAAGGTCTTCTTGGTCAAGCAGCATCCGGCGACAAAACTAAGGAATTCAGTCTAAGTTTCAATTCACTTGAACTTAGGGTAAAGCATGCCGTGAGGCAAAAATCAATGAACTCCACAGCAAAAGTAAAGTTGTAACTCATTGTAACTATAGGGCTGCATCTTATAACTGCCTCGTTATAACTTGTGGGGAGCATATTAAATCTGCTTCAGATAACCCTCAGGACTGCAACCAGTTGAAAGAGGTCTCAGGGAAACATCTGATAAAAATTGTAGCCAAAAGAGTCAGAAAGAAAGCATCCTCTTTTCTACAGCATGGCGTCAATTAGCCCAAAATAGACAATAGAATCTCTGATTTCAGCGATTCCAAGTTCATCGTACAGATTATTGGCAAACAAAGATAGAAGTAGTTCTCCGCTGATTATTTCACTCGTTTGTGAATAAATATTTGCAATTTCAATTAGACTAAAACCAAACAAGGCCATTATATACGACGCACTACACTCTTTTTTTTAATAAGAACCAGTAAAATTTAGCTCAGGCTCGATGTTCTTATTTTTTCGGCCATTTCAGCCTCAAAATGTTCTTATTTTGTTCTTAAAATTCCGTGTTCTCTAATGGCCCCAAATGTGGTTATGCATCATATAGTGACGGACAAAGAACCTGTGCTTATCAGTATATGTATACAGTACATGAAGTGTTCATTGTTCATACTCATAGATGTAATCTGTTACTGTTTACACACGAAAAAAGTGTGATAATGAAGTATATATCTGAAAGACTGTATAGTAAAGACCCTGAATTTTGAAAAGAATCATTAGCTTTACACTGTCGTCGCGGACTGATGTTTGTTTGTTGAAAAAAAATTTCAGCCTCAGATTGTTCTTAAATTGTTCTTATTTTTCTAGCGATTTCAGCCTCAATGTTCTTAGTAAGTTTGTTCTTATTAAAAAAAAAGAGTGTATACATTGCGTATTCGAGTTGCGCAAGATATTCAACACAGACCTAAAAGGTCTTCTTGGTCCAACAGCATCCGGCGACAATTAAAACTGAGGAATTACTAAGTTTCAATTCACCTGAACTTAGTGTAAAGCCTGCTAAGAGACAAATATCAATGAACTCGACAACAAAAGTAAAGTTGTAACTCATTGTAACTGCAGGGTTACATTTTATAACTGCCTCGTTATATCTCGTGGGTAGCATCTTAAAGTGCTTCAGATAACCGTTAGGACTGCAACTTGAAAGTGGTCTCCAAATGTATACCGACAATAAACACTACCTTGCATACTCACAAATGCAGTCAAATTTTGAAGTACATTTGTCGAGAGTTTATCACTACTTGAGCGAGGCTGAGATATCCGTCGCTCTTCTTCGAGTCCTAGGCTGTATCATTTGTAATAGACTTGAATGAGATGCTCTGTCAAATCATGTACAATGTACAATCGTTTCTACAGTGTTCATTAGGACAATTTACGACAAACGCTTTTTCAGGAAAAGATCAATTCGAGAATGAAAGCACATCATAGAATGATCTTTAACGAAATATTAAACGTAATAAATGTGTTTACCACGACCATATATCAACATTGTTGGCTTTGTTTCAGTATTATAGTTAACAGTGGCCCTTCATGATCAGTTGGTGAATGTTCAGCACAGTTCGGTTTTCTTTCAAAATTGTATAAATTCTGGATTGCGATTTCAAATAAATTTTCGTTAATGTCGAATGTTCGGTTTAGCTAGAAAGACCGCATCGAAAGATATTACAGTGGTCCTTCATGATCAGTTGGTAAATCTTCAGCAAAATTCCGAGTTTTATTTCAAAATTGTTTCTTCTGGATTGCAATTTCAAATTCATTTTTTTTAATGTCGATGTTCGATTTAGCTAGACTCTGAGACCGCATTGAAGGATAATACAAGACTGACATCTTCTTCAGCGCCATGTAACCGATTTTGCTTTCAAGTAGATACAAACAAACATATTGGCCATCGTCTGCCAAGAGAGAGAACAACTTTGACACCAATTACTATGAAATTTAAACTTATCCTTTTTAACTGCAGTAGCTCTGATTTCGGCGAATCCAAGTTATTCGTACAGATTATTAGCAAAGAAAACATCGTGAAGAACCCACACACTATTCGATAAGAGTAGGGGACGTAGTTCCCGGTGTTGTGGTCTATCTTCGTCATTCACATCATCACTCATCATGGGTTGGGAAGGGTTCAGTGGGCTCATAAATGGACTGATAGCGGCTGCCAGCGGCGCCTTTGTATGCTGCGTTCGGGCCCACTGCAATATGTAAAGGGGACATGTATCTTTGTCCTCTCACTCGCGACATTACATTACATTACATTACATTTCTCTTCTCGTTATTTGACTCCTTTGTGAAAAGATATCTACAATCCATTTAAACTACAACCTTGCAAGGACATTCGGAAAACGACGCGTTTGCAATAAATAATAAACATAACACAGAGTTGAGCAAAATGATCATCACTGACCTAAAAGATCTATTTGGTGCACGATCACCTGGCGGCAGATCGAAATTTATAAGTTCCCTTTAATATAATTTTAGCGCAAAGTATGCTTCCGGTGAAAAACTGAATATACCCTACAGAAAAAAGGAAAGTTAAAGGCCTCACTATCACTCCACGTCTGTCCCTGCACTTTTAGACGCATCATAATACTTTCATGACTCTACTTTAAAACATGTTTCCGAATCATGATATATACTGACAATAAAATATCATTTGTAGGGAGTACTTGGTTTTTCACATCTACTGACAAATGTAATAACATTTTGAAATAAATATGCAACAGTTCACCTCTAACTGGACGAAGCTGAGAGATCTCTTCCCCTTACAGACTTCATCGAGTCTTGATTATTGCTATCGGCTTTCTTACCAGCCAAGCACTCCGCGGGGATGAAACAACTGGACGTAATTAAGTAGCTAATTATTTCAGTCCAGAAAGACATCGTGATTTCTCTTCTGGTTTTTTGACTCCTTTGTGAAAAGATATCTACAATCCCTTTAATCTACAACCTTGCAAGGACGTTGTATACGACGCGTTTGCAATAAATAACAGCATAACACCGAGTTGTGCAAATTGAAATAAATATGCAATAGTTTACCCCTAACTGGACAAAGCTGAGAGATCCCTTACCTTTACAGACTTCCTCGAGTCCTGATTTGTTTACTTAGTGCTTAATGCTATCTTTCTTTTCAACCAAGTCGCTTGGTACTCCACAGGAATCAAACAACTGCACGTAAATAGCAAATTATTTTAGTCGATAATTTCAGTTTGTTAACTGACAATGGCTGCACATCAGTGGCCATTGCAAAGGACATGCTACATCTTGGCAGAACGAAATAAAATGACTGAAGGAAACAAGAATTCTACATTGAATTCAAAGAACTAATCCTTATCACTGGAAGAAGAAACACGTTTCTAACAGCTGCTCCAGAAGAAACCAGACTTCGTCCAAAACTTTCGCTCATTTCTTCCGTTCAAAAAGATATTCGATGAAAAAAAACTATGGGAAAAAATTGACGCGAAAAGAATCCGCAGAGGGGAAAGTATCTTTATTTCTATAACATTGCGTCAATTTGTGCATGATCGACCACGGCAGTTCTTTTGATAAGTTCGGCGATTCTGAGATTATTAGCAAAGAAAGGCAAACGAAGTACTCCGCTAGTTATTTGACTCGTTTTAGCAAGAACACTCTACAATCAATTCAAACTACAACTTAACAAAGACATCTTACATGCGGAATTTGTAGTTCACAAATTTGCACAAAACAATCACTAAGGGACTTAAAAGGTCTTCTTGTTACAGAAACACCGGGCAACAGATCCAAAATTTGTAAGTTTATTTTTGTAAAATTAGTACAAAGCATTCCCCCGAGAAAAAAAAATCAATATACCTTACGGTAAGAAGGAAAGCTAAAGGCCTTATAACAACTGCAGGAATGTATCAAGCGGCTTGCTCCACAGATCTAGGAGTATACTTTGAAACATGTCTGACAATAATAACATATGCTGACCCTAAATACAAATATGGTAATTAAACGTTTGAAATAAATTCTGAGAAGCTGCATCTTTGCCGACAACGACTCAAAATTACTGAGGGAAACAAGAGTCTTACATTTCACACTCATATCGCCCATGGAATTTACCGATTGCACGGAAGAAAAATACAGTCTTTAAATA
>JAHPZR010004610.1:47500-60000 GCA_019787425.1 Platygyra sinensis
TGGATTTCTGGTTTGTCTTTTCCTGACTCGGTGCACTGAAGAGAGAAGCACTCTTTAAATATCTGCTTCGAAAGAAAACAATTTTCTTCCAGAAATTTAACTCTTTCTTTTGTTTCGGAAAACTAATCGAACAAGAAGTCATCCGCCAAATGTTGACGTAAAGACAGCCACAGAGAATTTTATTCTCACGCCCACAATAAGGTGTCAATTTCCGTAAAATCGACCATCGTAGGTCTAATCAGTCGGCGATTAACAGCTTACTGTGCAGATTATTAGCAAAAAAATGAAAAGCGCGAAAATAAAATAACAATAATAGTAATAATGATAATGATAATGATATTGATAATGATAATGATAATGATAATGATAATGATTATGATAATGATAGTGATAGTGATAGTGATAGTGATAGTGATAATGATAATGATATTGATAATGAAACTGAAACTGAAACTGAAAATGAAAATGAATATGAATATGAAAATGAAAACTAAAATGAAAATGATAATGATACTGTTGTGCTAATTAGGGACACTGTAAATAAATAAACAAATATTGTAAATATAACAAAAACTATTAAGAATCGCAACTGGTGGGAGGCTGACCAGCTGGCTATTATATTTACACTACGCGGTCGAGGACTTGAACTCGGGAATACCGAGAACAAATCCAGCTAGTGGTAGGATGGAGGATTTCAACCAGGGACTTCCAGATTCCAAATCCAGCGTCTTAAACCACTTGACCACGCTGCCTCCCCCTCCAAATATCTGCAACAAATATGGCTTTTGTTTGTGGACAATCGGCCATATTTGTTCTGATTTCAGCTATTCTATGTTTACCATACAGATTATTGGAGAGGAATGACAAAGGTAGTACTCTGCTGTCACTTGATTCGCCTGTGGAAAATCATGTGCTAAAGTAAGTATTATCTAGGTGCGTAAATCCCTACATGAACATGATTGCTGAGTGACAGTAGTTAGCTTTCAAGGAAGGCTGGATTTGTTTATTCTACACAAACCTTAGACCTAATCAGGGAATTTTCCAACTCAGTACTGTTAGCCTAAACTCCAAACTCGTCTTCCTGTTATAAACGTTGTATTACAAGCTAGCACAGCATGAATTGCAAAATTTACGGATCTTTACCTCTTGCGTAAAGAACCGTAAATATAAGGCCTCTTCTTTACGGACAAGTTCCGCGTTGCGTAAAGATGCGTTAATTCAAAGAACGCGTAAAGACTGCGTAAAGGGTATTAAATGTTCCTAAAGGATAAAGATCTCAGTAAAATAAATGGATATAATTCACCTCTTTCTATTCAGAGAAATACTCAAAGAAGTGAAATAATTATGTCGTATTCTTCGTCAAAAGAAATGCCTTATTATTTTGACCTGTTTCGTTTTACATAACATTCTTTACGTATCTTTACGCAATAACCTTTTATACGGACCTTTAACTTTCTTTACGCCGGTCGATCTTAGTGAGTCTTTATAAAACGCTAAAGGAATCAAAAATGCATCTTGAAGGACCTTCGCGCTCATTGTTTCTGCGCATTGTTACTGCGCACGCAAATTCACACTCCAGGTCATACTTCGAGCTAGCGCGCGCTTAGTACTAATAAATAGCCATTGCTGCAGCTTTGCGTGGATATAACGATCTTGGACGTTCAGTGACTCCTACTTTTCTTACCAGGGACAGATTTTATTTACCATGCCATCTTGCGACTGCAAGGTGCGTGAAAGTATGGTCGCTAAATTTGAACATATGTACAGTATTATTAAGCAATAAATAATATAGGTCACCATGCTCGTTTAAAAGAAAAAGAACATTAATTTCGCTGTCGAGCTTAGCTTGAGGGAAATTTCTATCTTGACGCAAAATCATGTGCAGTAGGGATGCCCAATGCAATACTGAGGAATCACCTTAAGGGGTAAGGATATCACCATACCATTAAGAGCTAATCCTAAACAGGCCAATCCCCCTCTTTTGGAACTGCCCAGAGAAGTTGATCCCCAGGCCAGCATTGCAGTTGAGACAATACAGAGGAATGTACAATTAAACGCTGGTGACTGAAGGAGAGTTTTAATACGCGACTGATCGAAGAATTGGTCGTGATCTACTCATGGACTGCTTCGTCCCTTTATGATCTTTTCGGGGAAATCTGATATCCCCCAAAACGCATTTACAATCAATTCTAAGTCCCATAATCTTTACGCACTATCGTCGTCAATGCGTAAAGACGTCCTTTCCGAAAATGTAAAGAGGTTCGTAAAGACGCGCATTTTTACATCTTTACGTATTCGTAAATTTGAAATTTCATGTTGTGAAGGTATTGCGGTAACCTCATAGCAATCAACATATGAAGGCCACATTTTCGATGTCGCACGCAAGTAGTATCTTTCCTAATATTTTAACCTTAATAATCTTTACTCCTCCGGACAACGCACAGAATGGGGCGTTTTGATACAGATCTTCCTACTAATCTGGCAGTTAAATAATTCAAGTGGTTTCACTTTTCGCTGGCAACGAATGAAGCAAAGCCTTCGAGCAAGTAGTTTGGCTTTGAATCCTCCATTTAATTGGAGAGTTCCAAGCCAAATTATCTGCTCGAAGGGAAGACAAAGGATGTGACTTATTTTGTACGACCGTGATGGGAAAAGTGTAGTGTCTCTCCTGTGTACTGTTTACTTAAGGTGGATGAAAATTTTATCCAGATTCATTTTTTTAGAACAAGGAGGGCTAAAGCCTGCGAGGAGGAACTCTGGTTAGGTGTTTTAACGTTTTGAGCTAGAAGTTTTAAGGCGATTCTATGCTCCCAATGACTACCAGAAATGTAATCATTAATTATTCCACACTTTTTCGAACTCTACGGAGTATTTTCGCTGTATACTTGCTACAAAGAGTAGATACCCTGTTATTCAAACGTACACCGTGCATCGCTGGAAGGGCGGCTATAGTTTGCAAGCAGTAAACCACTTTTTACATTTCGTTTACAAAGGTTGACGCAAAGCCTTCGAGCAAGTAGTTTGGCTTTGAATCCCCCATTTAATGGGAGAGTTCCAAGCCAAATTATCTGCTCAAAGGGAAGACAAACGATCTGACTTATTTTGTAAGACCTTGGTGGGAAAAGTAGAGTGTCTTCGCTGTGTACTTTTAACTTTTATTACTTAAGGTAGATGACAAGTTTACCTAGATTTATCGTTTTTTAGAAGAAGGAGGGCTAAAGCCTGCGAAGAAAAATCTGGCTAGGTATTTCATGCTTTAAGCCAGAAGTTTTAAACCAGATTGTATGCTCCCTGGGTTAATTTATCAGCAATGTGTTCATTATACGGCACTTTTTGAAACATTATGGAGTGTTTCCCCTGTATAATTTCTACTTACTGTAGATACGCCTGATTAAACTACATTGACCGAGCATTGAGGGAAGGACGGCTATAGCTTGTGAGCAGCATTTCTGGCTTAAAGTTTCTTGTTTTATGCGAGAAACTCCAAACCAGAAAGTCTGCTTAGCAGGAGTTCAACATAATGTGACCTTTACATTTTCATCATACTGACAGACGTTAATGTAGCTTACTAGCAGTATCTTTAATTCCTAAAGTTAACAATGCAAAAGATAGAAATGAATAGGTTAACAGATTTCTGTTTCCGTCATTTAGTATGTGGTCCTGTTGTGTACAGCTGAAGAAGCAATCAACAATCAAAGGCCACATTTTCGTATCTTAGTATCTTTCCTAATATTTTAACCTTAATAGTCTTTCCTCCCACGGACAACGCACCATAGAAGAGGCTTTTGATATACATCCTGCTACTAATCGGGTATAGTTGAATAATTTAATCGGTCTTTACTTTTTATTGGCAAACGTTGAAGCAGGGCCTTTGAGCAAGTATTTTAGATTTGAATCCCTCATTTAATACCAGAGTTCGATCCAAGGCAAATTATCTGCTCGAAGGGAAGACAAACGATCTGACTTATTTTGTAAGACCTTGGTGGAAAAAGTAGAGAGTCTTCGCTGTGTACTTTTAACTTTTATTACTTAAGGTAGATGACAAATTTACTTAGATTCATCTTTTGTTTGTAGAAGAAGAAGGGCTAAGGCCTTCGATCGCCAGGAGGAAGTCTGGTTAGGTATTTCATGTTTTGAGCGAGAAGTGTTAAACCAGGTCCTATGCTCGCTAGGATTACCAGCAATGTGTTCATTGTACTATACGTTTTGCAACACTAGACAGTACTAGGCACCTTAAGATTCCCCGATTTTCACGCACGCGTACGGCTAGCGCCATTCTGAATTCATTAAATGATGACGTGATCGCGTCCTTCCCGTAAAAGCTACACGTTTTCCCGGGGTAATCAGTGGTCTACACGTGAGTTCGCTCCGGGTAAAAATGGAGAAACGGGTAAGTTTTTTATCGTCTATATCTTTGCTTATTAAACTAGAATCGTATTCAGATTCTTGCCTAAACACTTGTTTTTCTGATTTGAAGTGTTTTGGGACAAGGAAAAAGTCTTCTTGAGGTACAAATGTGGAGAAATTTTTGCCTGTCAAATAACGTGCTGCTTTCCAAAACACGTGATGACTGAGGTGTATTCTCTTCGCCAATGTTTAGTTGAGACACATTTCAAATAGATTTAAAATGCAATAGGCCATAAACCACGATTAAAAAATACCTAAATTCAAATTAAATACTTTATGTTGACTTGAAAAGATACTTCTTGAGTAAAACTTTTTGATAGAAGCAAACGAGGCTTCTTCCATTTTCTAGTCGAAGACATATTTGTAGTATACTGTAAGAAAAAGAAAAGGCAATTTAATCTGATAGAAAATTATTTTTCGGTCAATTTCAGGCGATGTTCAGATGGCATATGAAACACGATATAGCCCTTGCATTTTTGCACAGATCGTACCTGGTGTCACCCGGTGTATCTTAAGTTTGATTGGTTTCCCGTGTAGCCGAGTACGGGTACGGGTAATCCTACCCGTACCCATACCCGAGACCGTGGTATCTTGAGGTGTCTAGTGTTTTCCCTGTACACTTTCTACATACCGTAGATGTCCTCTGATTCAACCAAATTGACCGTGCATTGCAGGAAGGACGGCTCAAGCTTGTGAGTAGCATTTCGGGTTTGAACTGCTTGTTTTAGGCGAGAAACTCCGAACCAGAGACTGCTTAGCAAGACCTTAACTTAATATGACTTTTACACTTACAGCAAAGCGACACGTGGAATGTAGCTTACTAGTAGTATCTTTTCTTAGATAACAATGTTATCTTTTCTGTATATCACGAATTCATAGCCCGCGCGATTGCTTTCCGGTAAATTTCCGAAGCATGCTAAAATATCCCGAGCTAGCTCTACAATAACAATAAATGTTATTGTAGAGCTAGCTCGGGATATTTTAGCATGCCTCGGGAAAGTCGCCGGAAAGTAATCGCGCGTGTTATGAATTCATGATATACAGAAATGTACAATAGCATGGTGATTCGAGACAAAAGAAAATTATAATGAAGACAACAAACAACACGAGTGAAAATAAGCGCAATATTTTCCTGAGTTGACGCTGAAAATTAGCAGCCTTAAAGTGTTTCAATTTATTTGAAAATCCGGTATTACGTTAAATATGGATTAATCCTATTGAGGGCCAAGTATAAAAAAAATTCATCGAGTGGTTTTTAATTCCCATCCAATTTAAGAATTTTAGGGGCAATTTTTGATAGAATGCAAAATAACGGCCTACACCAGTTGATATTCACGCCACTGTTTCTGAACATCAAACGAAGCGATTTCTCTGAGATGTTCACTCGAGGTAATTATATGTTAGAAGATTCATTTAAGACCAGAATGCCATTTAGTGAAGTCTTGTGGACATAGTTTGCAATAACATTTAAAACAGCTTTGCTTTTGTTGCATTTTGACGCCTTAAAAATTCACTCGTAATTTTCTCGAAAACGCTCTTATAGATTTTTTTACAATTTTGCCATCGTTGAGGCAGCTATGTCAAGTCCGAGATCCCGAAGTCGTATTTCCGAAATTATGTCTGGTGGCAAGTTATTCGGTCCTATGTAAAATGGGGCATGGCGTCATTTCGTTGCTATGGTAACTCAGATCTTGGTGAAATGTACCCCATTTAAAACTTTCATCCTTCTCTAGCACACCACTAACGTTTGATTTTCTGTTGGATTGATAATGGTGGTGCTCTAGTCGCTCAAAATTGAACGGTACGTATCGTGACTCAAAAATCCGATCGAGCCACCTTAAAGTCAAGAAACTGTAAATGTGCTTCTTTTAGTTTTCTCAGGAATTTAATTACCCGTTTACATCTAAAATTCCTTCCAAAACTTCAGAAAAACTATGAAAACATCGCATTTCGTGGACTACCGGAAGCCACTGTACTCTAATGGCTGATAATATACGAGTAGCTCGTCCAATCAGATTGCAGCATTTGCATTAGGATACTATTAGAATTCTACTAATAGTAGATAGTATCTTTCCTAAAGTTAAAAGTGGAAAAGATAACATTGCCGTCATTTAGTATCTGGTCCTGGTCTGTCTAGCTGACAACGCAATCAACATTTTAAGGCCACTGACATATTTGATGTCGCATGCAACTAACTTTGCAATAGAAAGGACTGTTTTGATACAGATCTTGCTACTATTTTGAAAGTTAAATAATTCAACCGATTTTTACTTTTCCTTGGCAAAGGTTAAAGCAAAGCCTTCGAGCAAGTATTTTGGCTTTGAATCCCCCATTTAATGGGAGAATTCCAAGCCAAATGATCTCCTCGAAGGGAAGACAAAGGATGTGACTTACTTTGCACGACACCTGGTATGAAATGTAGTGTCTTTGCTATGTATTGTTTACTTAAAGTAGATGACAAGTCTACCTAGATTCAACTTTTCTGCGAGGACGAATTCTGGTTAGGTATTTCATGTTGAGAGAGAGAAGTTTTAAACCAGATTCTAGGCTCAAAAGGATCAGTTAACAGGAATGTGTTCATTACACGATATGTTTTGAAACACCAGGGAGTGTTTCCACTGTACACTTTTTACTCACTGTAGATGCCTCTGATTCAACAAGATTGACCGCGCACTGAAGGAAGGACGGCTATAGCTTGTGAGCAGCATTTCTGGCTTAGAGTTTCTTGTTTTATGCGAGAAACTCTAAACCGGAAAGTCTGCTTAGCAGGAGTTCAACATAATGTGATTTGCACACTTTCATCATACTGACACACGCTGGTGTAACTTACTAGCAGTATCTTTCCTAAAGTTAACAATGGAAAAGATAGAAATGAATAGGTTAACAGATTTCTGTTTCCGTCATTTAGTATGTGGTCCTGTTGTGTACAGCTGAAGAAGCAATCAACAATCAAAGGCCACGTTTTCGTATCTTAGTATCTTTCCTAATATTTTAACCTTAATAGTCTTTCGTCCCACGGACAACGCACCATAGAGGAGCCTTTTGATATACATCCTGCTACTAATCGGGTATAGTTGAATAATTTAATCGGTCTTTACTTTTTTATTGGCAAAGTCTGAAGCAGGGCCTTTGAGCAAGTATTTTAGATTTGAATCCCCCACTTAATACCAGAGTTCGATCCAAGGCAAATTATCTGCTCGAAGGGAAGACAAAAGAGGTGACGCATTTAGTACCGACGACCATAATGTGAGGAGTAGAGTGTCTTTGCTGTGTACCGTTTACTTTAAGGTAGATGACAGGTTGATCTCGATTCATCTTTTGTAAGAAGAGGGATGTCTAAAGCCAGCGAGGAGGAATTCTTGGTAGGTATTTTATGTTTTCAGCGAAACGTTTCAAACCCAATTCTATGCACGCTAGGATTACCTGCAATGTTATCATTATTGACACTTTTAAGTGACGAACCCTAGAGAGTTTATTCGCTGTATATTACCTACTTACGATACCTGCCATCCTTTTCAACCAGATCAACCTTTGCTTTGCAGAAAGGACGCCTATAGCGTGTGAGCAAAAATTTAGGTCTAAAGCCAGCGATGGGGAATTCCTGGTAGGCTTTTTATGTTTTGAGCGAAAAGTTTCAAACCAGATTCTATGCTTGCTAGGATTACCAGGAAAGTGATCATTATTCGATACTTTTTTGAACCTTAGGGAGTGTTTTCGCTGTATACTTGCTACTTACGATAGATACACTCTGATTCAACCACACTGACCGTCCATTGCAGGATGGCGGGCTATAGCTTGTGATAAGGAATTCGGGTTTGAACATTGTTGTTTTATGCGAGAAACTCCAAGCCAGAAAGTCTGCTTTGCAGGACCCTAACATGATGTATTCTTTACACTTACATCATACTGACACACGCTGATGTAGCTTACTAGTAGTAGATAGTTTAACAATTTTTTGTTGCCTTGATTTAGTATATCGTCCTTTTGTGTCCAGCTGAGAAATCAACATCTGAAAGCCACATTTTCGATGTCGCTTACAAATAATATCTTTCTTAATATGTAACCTCAGTAGTCTTTCGTTCTACGGACAACGCGCTAGGAAGTTGTGTTTGGATACAGATCTTTCTACAAATCGGATAGCTAAATAATTCAATTAGGTTTAAATTTTAGTTGGCAAACATTGAAGCAAAGCCTTCGAGCAAGTATTTTGGCTTTGAATCCCCCATTTAATGGGAGAGTTCCGAGCCAAATTATCTGCTCGAAGGGAACACAAAGGATGGGACCTTTTTGTACGACCCTGGCAAGAAGGGTAAAGTATCTTTGCTGTGTGCTCTTTACTTAAGGTAGAATACAAGATTACGTGGACTCACTTTTTTGTTAGAAGAAAGTGTGGTAAAGCGTACGGGGAAGAATTCTGGTTCGCCACTATTCTTTTTTAGGCGAAAAGTTTCAAACCAGGTTCTGTGGTTGCTGGAATGAGCAGCAATTTGATCATTAGTCTAAACGTTTTCAAACTTTTGGGAGTGTTTTCTCTGTATACTCTCTACTTACGGTAGATGGCAGATTGACCATTAAAGAATGTGACTTATTTTGTAAGACGGCCGTGGTTAAAGGAGAGCATCTTTGTTGTCTACAGTTAGCCTATGGTAGATGGCAAGTTTTACCTAGATTCGTCTTTTATTAGAACAAGGAGGGCTGAAGGCTGCGAGAAGGAGCTGTGGTTGGGTATTTCATGTTTTGAGCGAGAAGTTTTAAACCAGATTGTATGTTCCCTAGAATAATTTATCAGGAATGTGTTCATTATTCGACACTTTTTTAAACATTATGGAGTATTTCCCCTGTACACTTTCTACTTACGGTAGATGCCTCTGATTTAACTAGATTGACCGAGTATTGAAGGAAGGACAACTATAGCTTGTGAGCAGCATTTCTGGCTTAGAGTTTCTTGTTTTATACAAGAAAGTCCAAACCAGAAAGTCTGCTTAGCAGGAGTTCAACATAATGTGATCTTGACACTTTCATCATACTGTCATACGGCTTACTAGTAGTATCTTTCCTAAAGTTAACAATGGAAAAGATAGAAATGAATAGGTTAACAGAGTTCTGTTGCCGTGATTTACTATGTGGCCCTGTCATGTCTAGCTGACAAGACAATGAACATTTAAAGGCCACGTTTTCGATGCTGTATGCAAGTGGTATTTTTTAAAAATATTTTGACCTTAATACTCTTTCGTCGTACGGACAGCGCACTACAGAGGAGCCTTTTGATACAGACCCTGCTACTAATCGGATATAGTTAAATAAAGTAATCGGTCTTTACTTTTCATTGGCAAGGGTTGAAGCAGGGCAGTATTTTGGCTCTGAATCCCTCATTTAATACCAGATTTCGATCCAAGGCAAATTATCTGCTCGAAGGGAAGACAAAAGAGGTGACGCATTTAGTACCGACCATATTGCGAGGAGTAGAGTGTCTTTGCTGTGTACCGTTTACTAAAGGTAGATGACAGGTTGATCTGGATTCATCTTTTGTAAGAAAAGGGATGTCTAAAGCCAGCGAGGAGGCATTCTTGGTAGGTATTTTATGTTTTGACCGAAAAGTTTCAAACCTGATTCTATGATGCTCGGTAAGATTATCTGCATGCAATGGTTTAATTATTGACACTCGTAGTGACGAGCCCTAGAGAGTTTATTTGCTGTATATTACCTATTTACAGTAAATGCCCTCTTATTCAACCAGAACGACCTTTGCTTTGCAGAAAGGACGTTTATAGCGTGTGAGAAAAAATTTAGGTCTAAAGCCAGCGATGGGGAATTCCTGATAGGTATTTTATGTTTTGCATGAGCGAAAAGTTTCAAACCAGATTCTATGCTTGCTAGGATTACCAGGAAAGTGATCATTATTCGATACTTTTTTGAACCTTAGGGAGTGTTTTCGCGGTATACTGCTACTGGGAAGATAAGAGTATCTTTGCTGTGTGCTTTTTACTTAAGGTAGATGAGAAGACGACCTGGACTCACTTTTTTCTTAGAAGCAAGTGGGGTAAAACGTGCGGGGAAGAATTCTGGTTAGCTCGTTTTCTTTTTTAGGCGAAAAGTTTCAAACCAGGTTCTGTGGTCGCTAGGATTAGCAGCAATGTGATCATTAGTCGACACTTTTCAAACGTTTGGGAGTGTTTTCGCTGTATACTTTCTACTTACGGTAGATGACAGATTGACCGTACATTACATTGAGGACGGCCTTAGCTTGTGAGCAGGAATTCGGGTTTGGACTTTGTTGTTTTATGCAAGAAAGTCCAAAGCAGAAAGTCTGCTTAGCAGGAACTTAACATAATGTGACCTTTACGATTACATCATACTGGCATACGCTGATGTAGCTTAATACTAGTATACTTCCTAAAGTTAGCAATGGAAAAGATAACATTGAATAGTTTAACAGATTACTGTTGCCGTCATTTAGTATGTGGTCCTATTGTGTCCAGCTGACAACGCAATCAACTCTGAAAGCCTCTGACGTTTCCGATGTCGAATGCCAGTAGTATCTTTAGTTATATTTAACCGTAATAGTCTTTCGCCTTACGGACTTTACAATAGAAAGGTGTGTTTTGATGCAGTTCTTGCTAATAATTTGGAAGTTAAAGAATTCAGCCGCTTTTTACTTTTCGTTGGCGAAAGCTGAAGCAAAGCCTTCGAGCACTGAGTACTTTGGCTTTGAATCCCCCATTTAATGGGCGAGATTCAAGCCCAACTATCTGCTCGAGGGTAAGACAAAGGGTGTTACTAATTGTGCACGACCGTGGTTAGAAAAGTAGAGTGTCTTTGCTGTGTACTTTTTACTTAAGGTAGATGACAAGTTTACCTAAATTTATCTTTTCTTACAAAAAGGAAGGCTAAAGCCTGCGAGGAGGAACTCTAGATAGACTGATATTTCATGTTTTTGAGCGAGAAGTTTTAAACCAGATTCTATGCTCGCTAGGATTACCAACAATGTGTTCATTGTACTATACTTTTTGAAACACCCGGGAGTGTTTCCCCTGTATCCTTTCTACATACAGTAGATGCCATCTGATTCAACCAAGTTGCCCGTGCATTGCAGGATGAACGGCTAAAGCTTCTGAGCAGCATTTCGGGTTTGTACTTTGTTGTTTCAGTTATGGGAAAAACTCCAAACCAGAAAGTCTGCTTAGCAAGACCTTCACTTAATATGATTTTTACACTTACATCATACTGACACATGCAATGTAGCTTACTAGTTTAACAGATTTCTGTTGTACGGTTGCCATCATTTAATATGTGGTCCTCTACTGTCCAGTTGACCCCGGGGTGTACTTAACAAAATTTAATACGGGGATGCTCCATCCCGAGGTCCAACCCCTTACCCTTTTATATACCATTTTGGCAGAAAAGGTACCCCTTTTATATAGTTTTTATTGAAAAAAGGTACCCCTTCCACATACCTACTTTTGAAAGTCTTGTTCTCATTTTCATGTAGTACTTAATAAATAAGCTGATACAGCCATAAGGGGCGTCTATTCGAAATAATATAATTAAAGGCCCTTTTAAATACCCAAATGACCGATTTCCCTACCCTTTTATATACCTCAACTTGTGAAATCCCTACCCTTTTATATACCTGAAATATAGGGAGTACCCCCTCCCCCCCCCCGGGCCAGTTGACAGAGGAATCGACATCTTAAGG
Source organism: Platygyra sinensis (assembly GCA_019787425.1). Classification (NCBI taxonomy): domain Eukaryota; kingdom Metazoa; phylum Cnidaria; class Anthozoa; order Scleractinia; family Merulinidae; genus Platygyra; species Platygyra sinensis. The sequence continues at coordinate 59,604 of JAHPZR010004610.1, forward strand.
CCACATTTTAGATATCACAATATTTTAACCTTAATAGTCTTTCTTCCCGGCCTACGAATAGCGTACGAGAAAGTGGTGTTTTGATACAGATCTTGCTACTAATCGGGTAGTTAAATAATTCTTAATTTTCGTTAAATCCCCCTTGTACTAGGAGAGATCCAAGCCAAATTATCTGCTCGAAGGGAAGACAAAGGATGTGACTTATCTTGTACGAAGGTCAGAGTATCCTTGTTGTAAACTTTTAACCTAAGGTAGATGATAAGTTTACCTAGATTCATCTTTTGTTAGAACAAGGAGTGCTAAGGCCTACGAGGGGGAACTCTGGTTGGTGTTTCATATTTTTAGCCAGAAGTTTTAAACCAGATTGTATGCTCCCTGGGATAATTTACCAGTAATG
>JAHPZR010004611.1:0-2500 GCA_019787425.1 Platygyra sinensis
TTAAGAGCGTGTCCGTGTAAGAACCGACCACTCAAATTTTCGTGGAAAATGGATCGCCTCCATTTTTTCTACACAAGTCAAACAACATATGCAATGAACGAAAATGCCCTTTATTTCGATAGATTCGCTTTTTTAATTTTTTGAGGAATTTTTTTTGTAGGCACCCCGAAAACCACAAAAACCGGAAATTGAAACCCCAAAAATTGGGGGTTACGCTATGCTTGCTCAAACTTCGCACATTCAATGAAACAACCTAATTCTTTCAGAATTACTGCATAATTCTTTCTTCTTTCCACACAACTAAAAAACTATCTGCTTATCTTAAACGCAAGCAAAGTTATGACGTCTTAACGTGATCCGCTTAAAGATGTCTTTGCCATCTTTGCTGACATAGCCTCCAAACAAACAGATTTTTTTCAAAAGTGGGACCTCTTCATGAATGATGACTGTTATCAGCGTAATGTACTAGGCCTAAGCTTGAAAATGTGAGAGGCCTTATCCATATCAAAGGTGGCTCAATAGGGTTTTAAGAGCGTGTCCGTGTAAGAACCGACCACTCAAATTTTCGTGGAAAATGGATTGCCTTCATTTTTTCTACACGAGTCAAACAACATATGCAATGAACGAAAATGCCCTTTATTTCGATAGATTCGCTTTTTTAATTTTTTGAGGAATTTTTTTTGTAGGCACCCTGAAAACTACACAAACCGGAAATTGAAACCCCAAAAATTGGGGGTTACGCTATGCTTGCTCAAACTTCGCACATTCAATGAAACAACCTAGTTGTTTCAGAATTACTGCATAATTCTTTCTTCTTTTCACACAACTAAAAACTATCTGCTTATCTTTAACGCAAGCAAAGTTGTGACGTCTTAACGTGATCCGCTTAAAGATGTCTTTGCCATCTTTGCTGACATAGCCTCCAAACAAACAGATTTTTTTCAAAAGTGGGACCTCTTCATGAATGATGACTGTTATCAGCGTAATGTACTAAGCCTAAGCTACAGTTATCTGCGTTAAAAGTTGTGGGCACTCATAATTTTGATACGCAAAAAATTCGACAAAGTAGCGGAAATTTCAACAATTTGTGTGGAAATGAGGAATCTCATCCGTTGCCTAAAATGCACTTTTGAGTTTCTCAGCGAACTTTTTGACATCTCCTGATTAGATTTATTGAGTTTTAACGCTTGGAGAACTCCATGAGACTTGTTTTACGGGAAATATCTCAACCCTTGCTTTGAATTCTACTGCGGTACTGACCACTACTGATCCGGTGTCACCGGCCGTTCCATCACGCATCACGCATTCTTAGTTGAAGCAGGGGTTGATTTAAAATCTCGTATTCCCAGAGAAATGGGCAGCCTTGTTAGATTATATTATACGTTTTCAACACCTTGTCTTTTCATTACATGTATCTTGGTTCTAATAAGCGTGCTCTTATTATGGTTGTGATATAGCTAAGGCCGGTAGTGTAAACAATTTGTTCACTACTCACATTTGACATTTCTTTAGTGAGTTTCTTTTCATGAATTTCAATTACTAATAAATTAGGCGAGTGCAAGGCGATATGATATTTCTTAGTGCAAGGACGCTTTTAAACTGATCAGTTTGGCGAAGGGAGAGGGGAAAAAAGTGAAAACAACAACTGATACAGTTCCCGAGGTATGTTCACCAGAAAGCGAGAGATCTAAGACATTTCCCGCGATTACATACCGAATTGCAATGTTTATCTGCACGAAAAGATGATGGTGCTAAAATCGCAAAATCGTACCTAACTTTACTTGAAATTGCTTCATAACCTGGCTGTTGGCACGATTGCAATCAAATCAAATTAACTTAAGGGGGGATTCTACCTGATTAGGAGTAATATTTGAAGTAGTTTTAAAAAGGAATTGTTAAGATTAAAATGAGTTGGGAACACTCCCAGACAGTTGACCCCCTCAAAAAAGAGCGCCAGGTTGGTAGGGGACTGTTTGGTGTCCGCCGGTCTATTAATTCTTCACTTTAAATTTTGATTTTCCAAATCCATCAAATCTTCAACATTTCATATTTTCCTCAATTTAATCTGTCTTTGAAGAAAAAATATCTCTTTCACGAAATGCCCAAAAATCACCCAAACATTTACGAAACCCGCAAAACATTGGTAAATGTTCTAAGTGGAGGGATTTGGCGTTGCTTGAAACGTGAACGAGATATTGGCACAAAGGCCACGTTGAGCGACGTCAAAAGAGCCTTCAGGTAAAATCTCGCAATAATAGTTTTCGAAAGGGACGGACCATTAGAAATGTGATGAGGGGGGAGTGTGGGGAGAAAAAATATTCATGCCAGGGAGGATGACTGAAAAAAATGCGCAAAGACGAAGTGAAAAAAAAATTCCAGCAGAGTGATGAATTACATTGTCGGGCTTACAAACTGTACCCACCTGACTCATGTAGTTTAAGGCCTGGGTCAAAGGCTTTTACTGGTGAAAATAATCTATTAATTATATTTCTAAAAGTAT
>JAHPZR010004611.1:7500-28932 GCA_019787425.1 Platygyra sinensis
AGGCTTAATTAGAACTCCTATAGATAGAGCGTATGAGATTTATAGTACTTGGCTAGGATTCCATCAGGAAACAACTAAGATTAGGGATTTTTTACTCCAAAATTCTTATCCAACACACATTATCGACAAGGCTATTAATTCCACTATCAGTAAGTTTTTTCAGTTTAACAGGCAAAATGGCAACAACCGCCCAGGGTGCTCCTATGTTAAATTACCTTACGTGGGTAAATTTTCTACTATTGCACAAAAGCGGATTCGCAGAACCATTCAGCGTTTTTGTGACAGCAGCTTTAATATTAAGCTAGTGTTTTCTTCGTTCAAAATCGGCTCTTTGTTTAGCGTGAAAGACCTTATCCCTTAAGAGCTCAAATCATGCGTTGTTTATAGATTCAGGTCTGCAGGCTGCGGTGCCTGCTATGTCAGCGAGACTTCCCGACACATTTGCACGCGCATAAACGAGCACTTAAATATGGATAAGGCCTCCCACATTTTCAAGCATTTACAGGATTCACCTGGGTGTCGGGCACTTTGTTCGAGCGAGTGCTTTGTTGTCATAGACCAAGCAACAACACGGACACAATTAAAATCAAGGAGGCATTGCATATTCACTGGGAGAAACCCTCCCTAAATCAACAATTGTTTCATGTAAATCTTAATCTTTCTTTGTAATCGGTTGTGTATCATACCATGGTTATTCCAATTTTCCGCTATATATTGTTCATCATTGTTATTCCATCCGTAATTAAAACTGACGATGGCACAGGAGTTGCCGAAACATGTCTTTCAAATTCAAAAGTCATGTTCTCTTCATTAAGATTCTAACAAAATTGCTGCTTCTACGTCCTTTTGGAAATTAAAGAATCTCAACAAAATCTGAGAGGGGCGATGTAAATAATTTGTTAGTACAGCATCGTTTTTAGATGGATGCTTCATTGAGAATCCCTGTCCATTAATATGAAAATAACTCGGAGAGGGTCGAAAAGTCGATTTCGCTCATAATTTTTTGGTGCAAAGGCTAGGGAAACTATTGGATAGGCTTTTTTTCGAAAAATATTGTCTTATTTCAAAAGAAATATGCAATTTTCCAAACTCTGTTAAAATCGTCATTTGATGCACCATTATTTTACTAACCAAGTTTGAGAGTCTCTCAAGCAAAACAGCATTTTTTTTTCCGATTTTAAGTCACTCAAATATTTGTGTGCAATGATTAAACATGTATTAGGTTGATTTTAGGGAATGTTGCTTGGATATGATTTATTTTTACATTGTGATAAACCTTCCAATGGATTAAACTTCTGGTGGTTAAAATGCAGAAATGGAATGGTCTACAGATTCTTTGTACAAATATTTGTGAGCGACACGAGAGATTTTTCAAGTATGTAACAATGCAAATATGTGACATTCTGTCGTCATTAATTTCAATGTAAGGGTTAGGGATGTACTTTAGCATACGCCGCATGACTTGACCTATATTAAATTGAAATTGGCACACAGCTGATAATTCTGAAATGCTGTAACCTTATTTGCTCCAAAAGGCATGTCATCCTACTTTAGGGGGTAAGGGTAGGATAATTTATATCCCAATATGTAAGGCTTGGAACCACATGGATTACACAATCTTTTTGAGTAGGATAAAGATAACAAAAAAAGTTTACCATTGTCCTCTGTTGTCATCTCTTACGCAAAGACGCTTCCCAAATGCCCCAGGTAGTGCTGTAACACTAAACTCGTACCTGGGTCTTTTCGGGCAGTGCAAAGTTTCTGTACAAAAAAAAAAAGTTTGCTATCCTCGGGAAATGTGAGGTAATAGGGGTTGGCCGCTTAATAGAGTTTTGTGTACCTTGAGTATTTTTTTTCACTTTAGCTTCCACTGTAGTGAACACAGAGGTCATTCAAGACAATCATGACGGACGTGTGTTTGTATTATCACTTGTAAACCTTGAATTCAGACTCTCGTCGTTTTTTCCAAAACAAAGTTTTCAAATTTTAAGTGGGCGTTTTAATATGGTTACAGACAGAAAAGCCCTTTTCAGGAAGACCAAATGGTGGCTATGGCCGTTTACTCAAGGTAACTGGTTAATAGGGGTTTTATTTACAGTGTTCTAATGACGTTGATCACAGGCCGCCTAATAGAGGTTTGGACTGTGTAACCGGCGATCTTTCGCACGATAAATAGATCCAAATTCGATCCAAACAATTCACGATCACACTGCTAACAGAATTACAACTTCCTCTTAATATCCTCAGCAGGTTAAAGGAAAAAAAAAGCGTTAAAACTAGGAAGTAATAAGTACTAGTAAAATTGGGGGTATTGCCCCACTTTTTTGCCCAACCTAAGGGGGTACCCTTCCAAAATGACATGCTTTTTCAGCACACTATAACTACATAAAGTTAAAACTCCTTTATACAATACCAATGAGGTCAGGTATTGAGAAACATTTCAGGGATGGCAAACCTGTTAGCACATCAGCTGCAAAGTTATCTTACAATAATTATATGAACAATAAAAATAATTTATTGAATGAAATGCTAGACGCATATAAATCGAATCCAAAATTGATTAAGCAACCAGTTTTCAAAGTCTTGGACGCAAAAGCGAAAGCAGATTGCAAGAAAATCGATGACGTGTATGCAGAGTTGATGGAGAAATCAAAAAAATCAAAAGCGAATTGATGTTAAATAAAATCAAAAAAACTCGTCAAAAATCAAAGAAGCTTGATGAACAAACTCAACGGATCAATAAAGCGTACAAAAAAAAAAAATAATGAAACCTGAACAGTAACAAAACTTGACAAGGCGTTAAAAGGGAGCTGTTCGATCTTACGAAGATGATATTACAAACGGCAAAGATCCGTTAATGCAACTTCATAGTTCCGACATTTCCGTCGAGAATACTCTTAAATTAATATCTGACCTAAAGGGGTACAAAGTGTACGTCACAATCAAGATCACATTTCAAAAACTTAAGGACAAGGGGATTATAATCAAATCAGCCTATTTTAACAACAATCCACAAATCATTATGGATAAAACCAATATTTATAAAACATTAGGCATCATATCTCAGGAGCTACCAAATTTGTTAGGCAAATGACTATCTGAGAGGAGTGGTTGGGTCATACAATCCGTTAATAATCATTATTTGAATATCGTCAACTACACCCCCATGAAAGGATCATCGTATATCAAATTACCGGAGAATCTGCAACATCATATAAACGGGCTCATTAAGATTAAAAATTCGCACAACGAGTGCTTCTGCTGGGGCACGTTAGACTCCCTAGTCCCGATGAAAATAAAATCCGAGTAAAATCACTAACAGAGAAAAAATACTAGCGCAACAGCTGAATTACAATGGTATCGAGTTTCCGGTAACCATCAAACAGATCATTAAAATTGAGAAACATTACAATATCGGAGTAAACGTGTTCGGTTACGAGAATAAACAAAAGTTTCCCATACATATCAGCGAAGAGAAATTTGAGAAAAATGTTAAATCTCCTGCTCATAAAAGAGGGGGACAGTGAACATTACGTTTTCATCAAGGACTTTAACAGATTCATGTTTACTCAAACAAAACATAACGAGAAAAAAAAAAACACTTTTGTATGCATTGCCTCCAGTGTTTTACATCAGAAACAGTACTCAGCAGGCACAAAGAAAACTGTATCGTTATCAACGGTGTCCAGGCAATAAGGATGCCCGAAAAGGGCTCAACAATTAAGTTTCAAAATTATCATAAACAACTACAAGCACCTTTTGTGATATACGTGGTCTTCGAAGCAATCACTGAGAAGGTCTCCGGTTGCATACCAAACAACAACGGTTCGTACACAGAAGCTTATCAGAAACATAAAGATTGCTCTTATGCAGGTGGTGTGCGGCCTACGATCGCTAAGCATGCTGGTAGTAACAGGAAAACAGCCCATTCGTATCAACGCCGTGGTCGAGTGCACATCAAATTACTGTGATGATTTCAACACTGAAAACCCTTAGAAGTCGCTTTTGTATACTTTATTCATCGTTTAAGCTCTACAGATTGGCAAATATTCAAGCATTTCTTCAAGAATTTTAGAAAGGATCGAAAAATATTGTTTTCATGATCGCCAGCGTGAAGGCAGTAAGATGTAAACAGTAAATAACAGCAACTGAATCAGTAAGGGCTACTCGCCACTGTTCTTTATTGTTATATGTACTTGTATATATTTTTGCGGGACCAGAATCTCTAAGCGATGTCTGAATCTATCTGTGACGAATTATTTGGATATTGAACTATAGCGAGGTTTTATTTCTTGGTCATTGCTTCCATTAATTACGGCCACTGTGCATTTCAAATGTTTTTACCTTACTATCGAGATGTCTTCAAGGAAGAAGAGAAGTAAATATATAAAAATGTTTGAAGGAGAGAAGCCGATTACCAATCTTTCCTTAACCTTTCTCCGTGTAGCCAATAAATTTGATATTATTGTGGTGTGAAAATCTCACGAGCATATTTATTTGGTTAAATAAAATGTGATTAACCTTACATGTACTGAACCCTGATCTAATACTTGTTTGCAGTGGAATATAATATTTGTCCCACAGAATCTTGTTAGGCCAGTTTTTTTTTGAATAGCTTTGCCTCTGCTCATCGTCTATAAATATAATTTGGACTTGTTACAGAGTAAACCCCATGTGTAGCATATTTTTTCAATGTGTTTTTTACCTCTGCTGAGTTCAATAAAGTACTCGTAGCTTATTCATACAGATCCCATATTGTAGGAAAGTCTGGGAATGAATTAAATAAAGAACTTAAACATCCTGTTTGTGGGGGAGATGCTGGCTTAATGGCTAGAATGATGGATTATTCGTCATGGCGTAGCAAACAACAAGTACATGACAAATTATGATTAAAACAAATAAACCAAATATACCAGTTATCTCGATGCTAATAATCTGTACGGCTGGGCTATGAGCCAGTACCTCTCAAAGGGCAGCTTCAAATAGCTTACTGATAAACAGATCGCTATGCTTGATTTAGCGAAATATCATTATGATAGCGATAAGGGTCTCATTCTCGAAGTTGATCTCGACGGTATCCAGAAGAACTACATGAACTCCATAATGATTACCCGCTCGCTTCGGAGAAAATAAAAGTCACAGAAAATATATTATCTGATTATCCTAAAAAAATTCAACAAAAATTCAGCATATCAGTCGGTGATGTTCACAAGCTGATACCAACATTAACAATAAGGAGAAATACGTCCTGCACTACAGGAACTCACAATTATACCTCTCGCTCGGTCTTAACTGACGAAAATACATCGAGTCTTGCAAGTTAACCAATCCACCTGGTTAAAAAGTTACATTGATCTCAATACGGTTAAGAGAATAGTTGCAAAGAATTCTTCGAAAAAGATTTCTTCAAACTTATGAACAATCACTGTTTTCTGTTTTCTGCGATCGAAAATGCACTCGTACGTTAAGAATAACAACGATAATCACGAGACCGCTAAGGGCATCAGAAAAAAATGTCATCAAACAGGATCTCCAACATGAGGATAATAAATACACGTTGTTTAAAAGCGAACAGATTTATGTATCATACGATGAGAACTATACGATCTGATAACCACAACATTGGTAGTTATGAGATCAGTAAGATGAGTTTGTCAATTTTCGATGGCAAACGGTACCTGAGAAAAGATGGTGTTCGTAGTTACACATATGGCCACCGAAAAACTGTCTGTTAGTTCGTGGGCGACAAAAATTAGCATTTTTAAAATAGGGGAACCCTCGTGGATATGAGTCATCGATTATTTAGTGATCGGTCACGGGAGAATCTCTGGTGCTCGACCACTTAAATTTTGTCTGATGCATCAGACACTAACAATGCAAGGGACTTTCCCTCAAACAAGGTTTCTGATGCATCAGAAACTTATTATGTACGTGTACAGACAACTTCGCATAATTCGTTATCTCCTTCTGGCTAGTAATCATCAATAATACTAGCTAATTCTAAACCTTTCCTCTGCTCCTGAGATAGTTGACCGATAGTATTGATTGTAATTGAATCAAGTACCGCTTTGCCACTATTTGGACAAATATTTCGGACTATAACAGATGGTGTATCGTCAAATAGTTTGGTGACAACAGTTTTCAAATAATCAACAATTATCATGTTATCATGATAATTGTTTACATTTATCACGAAACCAGTCGATCACACAATCGATACAAAGTTGTTTATGGCAGTACTTGCAGCAATAACTCTGATGGGAGAAAAAATTTCCAACACTCTTCACAATGTTTCTTCATACTATATATCTATTTAGTATAAATTAACCCTTAGTCTATTGTGAATCCGTGACTTTGATTGGCTATATTACCGTTTTCTATCTGCTGATAGTCAACAGTTACGCATCAGTGCACATCGCACATCACGTTTGAACCTGATGTAACACAATAAAACAGTTCTTTTCTACGCATTACTATTCAATGAGACTAATTTTATACTAAAACAATTAGACTACTCGCCCTCGTTTTCTACGAGCGATAGAAAACGACTCTATACGGACAATCATGCACACGCATTTTTGCCGAATTGAAAAATAGTCAAAATGTCTGATCATTTATGCTAGATCCGCCAGTTGACATTCCACTGTTACGTGCGTAGAAGCTGTGGACTCGTAGCCTTTATTTAACCTTGAATGAAACACTCTTCGGAGTAAAACTGCTACTTGCCTGCGTAAGTGCTAGTCCTATCTAGGGCAAATTCACGGAACGGCCATGGGAACGAAAATGGCGGTCGCTTTCGCCAATCTCTTCATGGCAGAAATTGAAACAAAAATGCTTAATGAAAGCAGAATCAAGCCGAAAGTATGGAAACGTTACATAGATGACGTTTTCTCTCTATGGGATGGGGTGTTACTAAACAGAGTAACGAAGTAACGAGTAACGAGTAACGAAGTAACGGAGAACCGAGTAACGAGAAAAAATTTCGAACGGTCAAAAAATTCTCATATCTTGTTAAAAATATGTAGAATCGATTAAAATCGTTTTTAGTACTGATATATAAATAGGAACTACAAAGTCAATTCACAAAGCAAGCTTGACGACCCATAAGCTCAAAACATTGTGTCTAGTTACCCGGAAGCCGGGAAATGTTATTAACCCTTTCAGTGCCAAGGACCTAGTTATAGATTTTACTCTGTCTAACGCCAGACGATTTTACTCGTCAAAGGGAAACCCCTTGGCACTGAAGGGGTTAAAAAACTATCTCCCTTAAAATACTAAACAACCGGTAGTCTCAAATTATTCTAGAATTTCCACGGAAAACCTCGTCTAATCCTTCTTAAAACTGTAGATCTTTGCTTAGAAATGTCAAGCGATTTCAATTATAATTTTGGTTTTGTGGTTTATTAAATTTTCGAGCTTGATACTCATAGAATAATTTATACAAAAATTGAAGCTGGAACCCTGAATTGAAGTTGGTGAGTATTCTATACCGTATTTGTTCAGAAATGCGAAGCGATTCTAAATTATGTTTTCAGATGTTTTGCACAAATCGTGTGAACCTCGCGTCACTCGGCAGTCAGAAGTTCTTCCCGCTTTTCACCAAAATTTCCTCTTAAACCTGCTGAGATGTCGGTGTAGAAATACCAAGCGTTTTCTGACCTCAATAATAATAAACGCTTCAGCGTTCGGTGACGAAAGTCCGGTGTAACACTTCAGTTGCGTGACAAAGGGTTTTCGCGCCAAAAGAACTGAGCGTTGAAATTGACGAAGTTCTACTGTGAGCTAAACGGCTTAGCTATGGCAGCGACGAATTGCTCAATGATCATTTTAATTAAAATGTATTGATCATTCATGAATTTTAAATCTTTGTATCTAGTTTTTTGAACAACCGTGCCCGTGAGCCGAGGTTATTATAGTAAGAACAAGCTAAGAGAATTCGTCCACAACAAATGCAAAACCTTAGTTATAATCGCTTCGCCTTTCTGGTCTTTCTGAGCTGCAAATATCGAATTAATACTCTCACAGGGTTCCAACTTCAATCTGTTTGTAGAAATTAGTGTGAGAGAGTTGATCGACACGCTGAGTCAGTGACGAAACTACGAGATTTTCTAGTATGTCCTCCCCCCTAGTATGCCAGGCACGACAATTTCCTCCACCGGCAAAGCCAAAATGACAATTGAAATCACTTGACATTTGATCTACAGTTTTATGAACGATTGGGTGACTTTTTCCGTGGAAATTCTAGAACAGTTCCAGACTGCCGGGTAAGTAGTATTAAAAGCACTTCCCGGCTGCCAGGTATTTAGACACAATATAAAATGAAAACTTAGTTAAAATAGTCTCAGAACAGCAGTGCATGACTTTCAGTCCTGAAATGTGAAATAAATTCCCATAATCATCATAACCTTGAACAGCCGAATGACTTCTTTCTTCTCGTGATTATCGTAAGTTGATGTCTGCTCTGAAGACCGAATTCAGTTATTCGACCTCAGCGACCGTCAGGTGATTGATTTCCCTCCACGACCCGACCTGACGAACATTACATTAATGTCAGGATTAATTCGACCACTGTAGTCTTAATTGGCCTTAAATCTTCGAGTTTTAAACTTGGGCCGCTTAGCTTTGCGTATAATTTTGAAAACTTTGGCGCACGAAAGAAAAAAAAAATATACTATCGGGTCCCTTTCTACGGCGTGGAATCAGATAAGCATGGAATGATATAGCTGGATGTTACATGAATCAAAAACAAAGCGAAACGCCTTTCCGTACCTTAGCAAACATGCTTCTGAGGCTTTTAATTTAATTTTCACTCTTTCAAACCATTTTACGCATTTTAAAACGATTTTGAAATTTTGACCCTTTCAATTTTTTACCCGTTACTCGGTTTCTAGTTACTTCGTTACTTCGTTACTCTGTTTAGTAACACCCCTATGGGATGTCAATAGACAGGACATTGATCTATTCATAGAACAAGCGAACACATTTCATCCCACTATAAAGTTTACAGCTGAAATCTCAGAGAAAGAAATCACATTCTTAGACACGGTAGTGTACAAAGGTGAAAGATTCCTTAAAGAAGCTATCCTCGACGTCAAAACTCACTACAAGCCGACCGAGACCTTCCAATATACACACTACTCCTCTTGCCACCCATCAGGCGTTAAGACAGGCTTTATTAAAGGAGAAGCAATCAGACTTCTTAGAACAAACTCCTCGGAAAAAAATTTCCAGGAGGCCATGTGTAACTTCAAAACACGACTTGAAGCACGTGGTTACCCAAAAAGCCTAATTGAAAGGACGTTATCGGAGGTCTCGTTTGCCGGACGGCAGTCGGCGCTTAAAAAAACAATCCAAACAGACTAAAGGCAAAATTATGCCTTTTGTTACGACATACCATCCAGGGGTGAAAGACTTAAAACAAATACTGATGCAAAAATGGAGTCTCATCCAAAATCAGCCACTGCTGAAAACAATTTATACAACGCCTCCTATTATATCATATAAGAAAGGAAAATCGCTCAAAGATACGCTCGTCAGAGCAAAACTTTAGAGGCTCATGTGCCGCTACTGCAAAACCACAAAGGGGAGTCTGTGTCGGCCTGTCTATGACCTTTACTATCTATGATCACTGTTAACGGGTCTATACGGACAATCATGCACACGCATTTTTGCCAAATTAAAAATAGTCAAAATAACTGATCATTTATGCTAGATCCTCAAGTTGACATTCCACTATTACGAGCGTAGAAGCTGTGGACTCGTAGCCTTTATTTAACCTCGTAGAAAACTCGGGCCTGTAGTTTAATTTCGATCTAATTGCTAAATAAACAGATAACTTATTTATCTTAAGTTATCTCAAGTTATCTATCAATGTAATATGGAAATACCAAATTATGACAACAATAACTCTTCAAGTAACGGGTTACAAACAACACTACCAATTTATGCCAAAAGCTACTTTCCGATTGTTCAGCTGTTTGATTTGCTTTGGTGTGAGCCATTTAAAGTAGCCCGTTGGGAGGTACTCGCTCATAGCCCAGCCGTACAGATTATTAGCATCGAGATAGCTGGTATATTTGGCTAACTTGTTTTAATCATAATTTGTCATGTACTTGTTGTTTGCTACGCCATGACGATTAGCAATATAGCTGATACCCCGCGTGTCACCTTTTCAACGAACTGGAACATGTCAACACGAGTTCCAGTTCGATATCCGTCATTTTTAGCATCGCGTCCCATGACAGACCGGGAGATGTAAAATAGTGTGCGGGATCGAGCTTGTAGTACTGTAAACACGTTTTACGGAAATTTTCGAAAACGTCAGCTAGGAGTAGAACATCAGAGAGTAAATAGGGATCATGATACTCGCCCATATTTTTTAGACCGAATCCTTTGTAAACCCTTTTCGCGTGCTTGTAGTCGTCATCAGAGATATACTCATTGTTAAGTTGACTATAAAATTGCTCTTTTGATGGGAAATTTGTTTGGTTAAATTTCCCGAAACTGTCCATATAGTCGAACGGATAAACGCCCTTCTGTGACATCACTTCGAGAGCATTGTCTTTGAAGATTCCTGATGTATACTTAAGGTCCTCTTTTGGGAGATTATCTACTAATTTCTCCAAACTCCTGGACATGAACTGGAAGCTGTCGATAAACACGAGATTACGTCCCAACATGATGGCCATATGATTTTTCCATATTATTCGGAATCGCGTTTAATGTCATCTGTTTGAGCTTGCCTTGTTTACTTTTTTAAGATTTCTTTTTTATTACGTGCCCGATTTGTTGCATTATGAAATGTGAGTCGTAGCTTCTGAGATTATGCAATAAGAAGGGAATGTTATCGGTAAGTTTGAAATTCAGATTGCAAGCTTCGTGAGCTGATCTGCAATATTTTCCGGTCACGTGACAGTTATCTCTGACACGCTTATCGGATTTGTTGTACTCTTTCCCACAAATGTGACATGCTGTTGATTTTTTAAGAGTCTTTTTCATCAAATATTAGGAAGAGATCCTTATTGAATTTGTGATTAATGATTGAGCGGCAATATTTAACCTCGTCGAGCATTTTGTACAAAAGTTTATTGACTGCATTTTCACCTCGGTATGATTGTACCGGTTTGGTGTACTGATCGTCATATCAACAGACCACTTTGTACGCTTAAGAGCAATCTTTATGTTTCTGATAAGCTTCTGTGTACGAACCGTTGTTGTTTGGTGTGTAACCGGAGACCTTCTCAGTGATTGCTTCGAAGTCTGCGTATATCACAAAAGGTGCTTGTAGTTTTTTTTATGATAATTTTGAAACTTGATTGGTGAGTCCTTTTCGGGCATCCTTATTGCCTGAACACCGTTTTGCGCCTGCTGAGTACTGCTTCTGATGTAAAACGCTGGAGGCAATGCATACAAAAGTGTTTTTTTTCTCGTCATGTTTTGTTTGAGTAAACATGAAGCTGTTAAAGTCCTAGATGAAAACGTACTGTTCCTTGTCCCCCTCCCCCTTATGAGAAGGAGTTTTAACATTTTTCTCAAATTTCTATTTGCTGATATGAATGGGGAAACTTTTGTTTATTCTCGTAACCGAACACGTTTACTCTGATATCGTTCTGTTTCTCAATTTTAATGATCTGTTTGATGGTTACCGGAAACTCGACAACGCTGTAATTCAGCTGTTGCGCTATTATTTTGTCTCGCTTAGTGATTCTACTCGTATTTTTATTTTCATCGGGATTAAGTAGTCTAACGTGCCCTAGCGGAAGCACTCGTTGTCCGATTTCTTTAATCTTGATGAGCCCTTTTATATGATGTTGGGGTGTAAACGAGGGGCTCCTAAAGGAACTTGGGCATGGGATGGGGACCCCTCCTTTATATTTAAAAATTAAAGTTTTTATAACATAAACAATCAACAGGCAAAGTTTGACAAAAATCTTAGTGCGTGCTCTATTTCAATGGAATGACCTTAATTACGACGTCCATCTTGTCTTCCTCTTTTGTCGTAATGTGGACTTTGTAACCTGGTCTTGTCGTTTCAAGGCTCCGCAAATATTATGCTGAGGTACTGGGTCCCCCTAGTTCCAGACTTCTTCTCCTTTCTTTTTTCTGGCCTTTTTTTTTTCTTTTCCGACCGACCGACCCAAAATCAGAAAACGGACTCGACAGTAAACGAAAAAAAAAGGGATGGCCTTAGAGCCATTCCAGTTTTTTCAGGTTATCAAACACTCTTTCAGGTAGAATTGCAATAGTGTTTGAAGACAAATCCCTGTTGAAAGAAAAACGCGACAACTGGTATGAGTAAACTAACATTGTCTTATTTAATTTCTTTGGGCAAATGATTGTGAGCGACGGTCGAGAGCTTTTCAAAGTACGTTAAAAATGTAAATATTTGACCTTACGTCGTCAAACTTCAATGTAGGTTTTAGACACGTATTTTGCATATGCTACATGACTTGGGCGATATAAAGTTAGAATTGACCCAGAGCTGATGATTTTGAAACGTTTTAACCCTATTTTCTTTAAACGGCAGGTCTAAAAACCAATTTAATCTGTTGTTTTTTTTTTTGTTTTTGTTTTTTTTTGTCACCCTTCGTCGCGCATAAAGCAGTACACTGTCAACTGTCAACCTATTTAATGGTCGAGTACCATGATCTCTGACCCTCTTACGGCTCATTTAATGGTCACTGCATCTAAATCGAAAACGGAAAAAGAAAGCAAAAATCGCCGACACCATTTTCAAGGAAAACTATCCGGCAATCAGCTGGTC
This sequence comes from Platygyra sinensis, assembly GCA_019787425.1. Lineage (NCBI taxonomy): Eukaryota > Metazoa > Cnidaria > Anthozoa > Scleractinia > Merulinidae > Platygyra > Platygyra sinensis. Next base: position 20,264 of record JAHPZR010004611.1, read on the forward strand.
AAATTTAATTTCAGCTAGATCGGTTTAGTGACTGTCGACTTAGAATTCAAAACGTTTGCTAACTTTTTGAAATTTTCGTTCCAAGAAAACAAGAAAAATACATTTTTTGCGTCATCTTACCCGCAATAGGATTATGACACCTAGTCGTCCGTATTGATGTTTACCAGAGAGGGATCATCTTGCAATAACAATAGGTGTTTCACCGATGATATGTAGCAGGCGGAATCTTTATCCTCAGCTCAAGAGTTCTTGCTTATCGGCGATGCAGCTTTCCGTTTCGTAAACGGTCGATGTTATTTTCGCCACAGTTAATTTTTTTTTTAACTGTGAACGAATTTCAGTTTCTCTACTAAATTAGAGAAAGATGAGGAGTATCGAACCCGGAACCTCTGTTTCCTGACATCCCTCTAATACCACTACACTACCAGGTTGATGAGCCAAATCTCCCCAAAATTAATTAAGAAACGTGACATTTTTAAACATCAATAAGAACTAACCGCAAGCAAACCAGTGTGAATATGAACAATTAAGCATTTGGTGAGTGCATTCTGCTCCATCAACAAATTTTAACCAGTTTCTACCTTGTCCACGCCTAAACTAAAGCAGATATGGCATCGTTCATTCTCAAAGGCCTGGTTACCAATGATGGCATCGACCGTTAAAAATGGCATTGACCGTTTACGAAACAGAAATGGGCAACGACTATGGGATCAAGCCCGCAAGAGATCGAGTCGAGAGCTGAGAAAGGCGCTGTAATGATAGTACATGTTCTTTCTGGTAGGCTTGCTTCTTCTTATCCAATCCAACCTGCTTTTATGCAACATATCAGCTAAAGAATTTCCGTCAAATCTTTCATAGATAAACGAAAGAGTTCTTGCCATTTCCCATGAAGGAATGGCTCGATTACTGCCGGCATGGATGTTTGTTCATCCTACAAATACGGCAGTGACATTGGACTTGAAATGCTTTCTTAACCATCAAAAATTATTTATATCAACATCAGAATATCACTATTATTATCAAGGGAGAAAGTGAAACATGCCCGATTTCTAAAATCGCCATAATCATTCTCTCTTTAAAGTTTAGCTGTTCATTTGAAGCTGCTGCATTTTCTTTTACTAACTTGTTTTTCAAGCCTGGCCGTTTTAGTTTGCTTTCTAGCGGTCGTTCCCTTTCTTGCCTTACCCAATTTGCTTCAACAACTTAAAAAAATGGAGGCGCAAAAAAAAATTACCTCCGCTTTTGAGGGCACGCAAGTAAACTTTCCAAGCGCTGATTGGCTCAGTTATCTCAGAACCAAGTTGACTGTGTTTGTGGACGGAGTTTTTTTGCAAAGCAGGCAAAATTTTCCAGCGCCGTTTTCTCGAAACAATTTTTTTACTAGAAGGAGACACTTTAAAGAGCTACGAGTCAAAGGGAATTTGTTCCATTGCTCTCAAATTGAGACAATACCTAGTTTAAAATTTCGTACACCAATTTCGCGGGAAAAAAATTAAAATCCAGCAGTGGTCAAGAATAATCTTTTTTCACAAGAAATTGAGTTCGGAACATATAGAAGTTTATATTCATTTTAGTCGTCGAAAAAATGAGCATTTCCGTATATTTTTTTCTTCAGGATTAACAAAAATTTCGCATTATGAAGTCACACCAAAGTTACCCTTCGCAAATCAATCTCTTCCAAACCCTGACTTCGAAGCCATATATCTCTTCAGCGTGAATAGGTACCACACATCGGCAAAGGAAAATCTGTTTCTTATCAATCCAGCTTCGTGTTAAATTTTCAGCGAAATCGGACAAAACCAGAGTTAATTAGAATTTTATTTGTGACCCCACTTGACCTTAGCGACTCAACAAAGGACACAAGGGTCGCCCATAGCAACAAGAAAACACGACAATAACATCAGCCGACTAAGTAAGTATTATTTACGGATAGCTGAACATTGAATGGGGACATCTTTTTCGAACTTTCCTTAGGTAATTTACACTAAAAAATGACCTTGACTGGCCACAAAAGAGAACGAAACAACAAAACAGAGCGAGACAGTGCGATAAGCCAATAATTTATTAATTTCTCACCGCGTACAAGTTAAAAAAAAGCTTTCTTCTCAATAATTAGAGCCTTAAAAGCCAGCAACCGGTTCTAAATTACTTTCTTTATACTTACAAATGTCCAGACTTCCATCTCCAAAAGATTTGGCCGCAATTTTTGAGCAAATAAACATTTTGTCGACGGAGACTGCCATTACGGCGTGGAGCATACTAATTAGCCAACTTGACAAAACTTTCCCGAGGGGGGGATATGACAAAAAGAGCTGAAAGGTGGCCTGTTATTGGCTAATGATAAGAACATTCCACTGTCCAAATGTGGTGAGAATCGGAAGTAACGCATTCATCTGACTTTTATTCGGCCGCAGGGGTGGATATCCACCCCAGAGTCGCGCGGCGTCCGAAAATGAAATAAAAAATAGAAACGTGTCTGCGAATTTTTTTATTTCTAAATACTTTTCTTTCAAGAGCGATTTTTTTTACGATCACTCCATATTTCTGTAATCATATTTCAAAAATGTTCGGTAACTTTTCACTGAAATTAAATATGGCAAATCGCTGACACGTTTTTTTAGCTCTTTGGCCCCGGAAACTGAGGAACACATTAAATAAGTGAAAGAAGAATCGCTTTGACACGTAACGTTCAAATGGTGATTCGGACGCTCGCATTTAGAAGTCGTGAAAAATTCGACAATTCCCTTTTCATAAGTTTTGGTATAGTCTGATAGCCATTCCGACAAGCTTTAATTTGATATAGGCGCTTATATATCTACAGCTTAAACCGGACGAGCTAAATCCCTTGTACGCGAGACATCCCTGAAGGTATACTGTAGTTCTCGTAATTACTTTAGTATAACAAGTATGCCCGTTAACTAATAAATAGAAAACAACAATCGTGACTAGATAGAACTTCGAAAACGAGATACCTTAAACCGGAGGTTGGCTCGATTTAGTTTTTTCAATTACATTAATTACATAATTATTAATTCATTATTGACTACATTTAAAGTTTGAAATCAGAGGATTTCTTCGTAACATCCTTCTAAAGCAGACGCTGCTTTCAAGCTGAATGCGTGGCAAAAGTCAATTTAATAAAATCAAGAACACTCCGTATAGATAAAAAATGACAAAAGGAAAATATTACATAATAAATAGACAACATACATGCATAATGCAATTTAGCTTGTGAAAGTTCATATATTTAAACTGCGGCCGGAAAAAAAGATATGAAGACATCAAGGATTATTCCAGTTATAAACACAACTAATCATAAGCAGCAGTGAAAACACTCAGGCTCCCAGTTGGCTTGATAGCTCAGGACACCGAAAAGCAAGACGACGAAATAGGCTCACAGGCCACACCCACAAGAGGCCAAACTAGAGACAAAAAGGAATACGGGCACGTCAGGAAGGCCTTCCACTGGACAGTCTGTGTCTGGGAAGGGCAGTAACTCAACCGGAAGATGTCGACACAGAGGTCCGAATCAAGAACTTTCTCGATCCGTAAGCAGTATATTAATATTTCTAAATTGTTGCACGTCTGTTTGCACAATTATAACAACTTAATAACCGAGAGTGAGGTCTTTACGGAAAAATCTCAAACTGAGGCCTTGCCGTATTGACCGAGCGATAGCGAGGTCAATACGGTAGGCCGAGGTTTACGATTTTACCGTAACGATCGAACGGTCGAGGTTATTAATTAAGTTGTTTATTATATGGCTCACAAAATGGTTCTAAAGAAAGAAAAAAAATCTAAATTCAAGGGGAAGCCGTTACTTCACATCCGGTTATGCGCGCGCTTACCTATTCATTTATCTTTCCAAACCGTCATACTGCATAACAGAATTCAGTGAACTAACGCGTACTCCGTCAAGAAAGTATATTTATTTTTGGAAAACAATGATCACTACGGCCGCAAAAAGTATTTTAGTACAGTTGTGTTGGTATATGACGAGAGAAATTTCATCGACATTCTCAAGAATCAACCGCTAGACGTCAATATCCTACAGAAAAGTACTTCAAACTTGCTCAAAAGCCGTGCGACCGAGTCGATAAAAGAAAATACAATTAAAACGGAATCAGCACTACTCTTCGTCGCCATTTTCGATGAAAACTCTTTGTCTTTTCTGAGTTTCCTGGATTCTAGTTACTGGCCCGTTAACATTTGAACTGGCGCTCAGAGATGTTGATGATGACTGCTTTACTGCTCTGGTGTCACCAATTGGCTTTTTGAATGGTGAATGAACAGTGAAAGGAGACCTGCCTTCGGAAAGGAACCTCTGTTCATCAAGTAATCGTCGCCATCCGTTTTCCGATATCAATAAATAAAAAAAATAAAAAAAAAACTTTGCCAATAAGTGGTCAAGGTCAGCAGCTGGTAAATCCAAAACTTCTACCATGCTTCCTTTGTTTATTGACGAAAAATATCGCTGAAATGTTTTCATTTCACTGGCAGTGATCTTGCTAATTTTCTTCTACATGAGTGCGAAATTTAAGGAACGTACACAATGGTATGAGTTTTTTTTTACCTAGCAACAGCCATAGCAACTGCAGTTTACCATAAGAAAGGGGCCAAAACTATGGATTAGTCTTAACATATATAAACGAAACTTTGTAGAAAAGCTTTGAAGACATGCACAACTAGATTGGCATAGTTAGTTGTCAAAGGTCTTGCCTCGAATCACCATCAGAGGCTCATTCGTTTCCCTTATGAAAAGGAATATTTCCTAAAACTGTAGTATCTTTTTACAAAATAGAATAACTTTTGCACCCCCTCTCCGAGATTTAATCTAACTCCCCCCTCCCGTTATTTGTGGATAGTTAAATGCTTAATACTTCTTGTAAGAAACTTTAAATGCATTTTTCTCAACTGTGCATTTTTGTACCGACTGACTTCACGCCAACATTTGTTCTTTGCGAGATATCAAGGTAAAATTCCTGAAACCTATGCTAATGAAACATCTATGGTGTCGTAATGCAATAAGCGAAAAACATTGTAATATTTTAACTTCTGTCACGTGATAAGGGATGATTTGTCCAATGAGCGTGGTATGAAATGAGGTTATTTCATAAAAAAGCCTGTAAAAAGCACCAAAAAGAAGCACTAACTGCCAAAACTTAAATTCATTGCACAGAACAAAACAAACACTTACATACCATGTGTAATTTACAGTCAAATCTTGTTTTGTAAAAGAGCTTAAAATGTTGGCGCTAACCCTATAAAACCCTTCTTCAAAAGGCTGTGGCTGGTTGCCATAGCAACCATTTTGAGTAAAACTTTCACAATTCATTTTGTGTTTATGGACGTAATAGCACACAATTGATCTTTTTTCAACAAATTTAAACAAACTTTTTGGTCCATATTTAGGGTACAACACCACCTTAACTCGTTCGTAATTTGCCGATGCAACTTCATTTTTTCCTTAAAATAGTGATACAATTAACTCTCTGAATGTTAATCGTCACTCATCGTCTTGTATCACAACGATTTTCAATGTAAATAAACAAATATCGTCTAGCTTTCGTGCTTTCTCCTTTACTAATTTGCATAATCCGTAATGGGCCCGTTAGCACTACGGGAGAATAATGCCCTGGCGTTAAGCTGCACTTAGCCAATCAGAGCGAGCGTTATATCGGCTACAAACACTAGCCATATAATAAATTTTTAATAAAGGCCTTTATTATCATTATCATTATCATTATCATTATCATTATCATTATCATTATCATTATCATTATCATTATCATTATCATTATCATTATCATTATCATTATCATTATCATTATCCTTATCCTTATCCTTATCCTTATCATTATCATTATCATTATCATTATCATTATCATTATCATTATCATTATCATTATCATTATCATTATCATTATCATTATCGATATCATCATCATCATCATTATCATTATCAATATCAATATCAATATCAATATCATTATCATTATCATTATTATTATTATTATTATTATTATTATTATTATTATTATTATTATTACTATTATTGTTAATATTATTCACAACACTCATAATGATATGCGAACTATAATAATGAGGTTTTCGTGGCTGGATGGGCAGTCTCACGTGCGATTATGTAATCGCTGATGATAAATTCTGGTTTGGCGCGAAAATAATTCATTCTAGCTCAGTTTTCAGCAGAGCCACGAAGAGGTAAACTCTTTTCGTATTGAGATACGACCGACGAGTTTTCTTTTCTTGTACAAATTTGCCATGAGAGGCGATCAACCTGAAGTTCAGCTGCTGTAGGTGATCCTGTGGTGCTAATGTGGTGCTAATGGTGGAACGTGGCTCAACCTCAGGAACTGGAGGTAGGCTGAGGGAATCTTGAAAGAATTTTGGACGGACCGCAGTCTTATGGAAACTTGTTCCTTTGGTCGTCGATTTAGTCGGCGTTGTTAATTTGTAAACTAGTGGTTGGCGTATAGTTTGGGTAGGAGAACGCCGCAGGCTCGCTTATTTGTATTTCCTTTGGCTTATATGGTCGTTTGATGGTTACAAATGGTGCAAGCGAGGTAGCCGATTTACTTCGGCGGTGGCTAGTTGGTGCACTAGCGGCGGCGTCTAGTGTGGCTAGGGGAACGCCGCAGACTCGCTTACTTGTATTTCCTTCGGCTTATGTCGTCGATGGATGTTCACAAATGGTGCAAGCGAGGTAGCCGATTTACTTCGGCGGTGGCTAGTTGGTGAACTAGCGGTAGGCGTCTAGTGTGGCTAGGGTAACGCTGAAGACTCGATTATTTGTATTTCCTTCGGCTTATGTCGTCGTTGGATGTTTACAAATGGTGCAAGCGAGGTAACCGATTTACTTCGGTGGTGGCTAGTTAGTAAACTAGCGGTCGGCGTCTAGCTTAGCTAGGGGAACGCCGAAGACTCGCTTATTTGTATCATTTCTTTCGACAAATATGGTCGTTGGATGTTTACAGATAATGTAAGCGAGGTGGCTGTCGTATTTGACAGTGGCTGATTAATGAACTAGCGGTTGGCGTCTAGTTTTAAACTAGGGGAACGCAGCGGACTAGCTTGGCTTGTATTATTCCCTTCTGACGGGTGGTCGTTGGATGTTTACAAATAATAGGGCGAAGTATCCGATTTATTCGGTTGGACATGGTTGGCAAACTAGTGGGTGGCGTGTAGTTGAACTAGTTAAACGCCGCGGGTTTGTTTTATTTGTATTTTCTCTCTTGTCATAGCATGTATAGACGAGGGAAAGAGAGAAAAGCGGGTTTCGCTGTTATACATGAGGCCTGCAAGGAGGTTCTTTGTGCATGGAATTACGCGCTTTAGACATCGGGTTGTGAGGTGGTTTAGAGCCTCTCTGTTTCTTTGTAGAGATTGCGTGAGGAAGTTAGATAGTTAAAGCAATCGGTGAAGTTGGTTATCAACACGATGCCTCAAAATCTCTTAGAACGGATTTTGACCTATGCAACCCGTCCGTTGTCAGAATTTAACAACTATATGTAGTTCTGGATATGCTGGATATTCTGCATAACAAAGCCGCTGATGGCGATCAGGAAAAGAAGGAGTACTATCGGCTCGTTTATCACACAGCTAGAGAGAAGGTTGATTCGTCCAAAGATCACTTCAAGGATCTTGTTATGTGCTTCTTAGGAGATAAGGACCACGAGAAGGTCCTGTACATCGTGTGTAAAGTAAAGAAATCACATCGTAGGAAATCGCGGGAGAGGGAGGATAGAGGTACCAGTGTGGCACGTTCTACACGCCCTTTCAACATGCGATGTTATTTTGGTAATAGGCGGGGTCATATAAGGCTAACTGCTCTGATAGGAAGTCCAATCATACCAAACCGTCTTCCATATCAGACAAGTAGATTGTGTTCAGACCGCACCGGAATTATTAACGTTGATAGGCACTGTGTGCTGTACGTTTGCTTTCCGCAATACTAAACTGGCATATTTTGTGTGTTGAAATCAATCTGGTGAATATTTTTACTCTGTTTTGTCAGCATAGTTATAACGACTTTGAAAAAAGGGTATCCTTCATTCAAGGGCCCTCCAGCCTCGCTGGTCAAAGCTGTTATCTCTCTGCTGACTTTGACGGGGTGGTTTTGAATCATGATGGTCCTGGATTTTGGGCCAATAAGTGTCTTAAGGTGTTTTTCACTGCCCTTTTGTCTAGGGAAAGATGTTGCGTTGGGAAAACTCTGAGTCTTTTGACCGTCGACTGCAGGAGTTACAAGATAATGAAATTGAAATCTCAATGACCTGGGTTGATTGTTTCGGCAATCCCCGTCAAGGTCAGTGGAGAAATAGCAGCCTGTGACCATGACAGATCACACAAAATGCAAAAGGGAGAGTTAATTGGTGATATTTCGGAGTTGTTGTTCCGTGACCCAAATCGCTTTCGGGATGGGAAGTTACATTATCATTTCGAGTATTGGCGGTACATCGCAAAGGAAAGCCCTTCTCTGCAGGAAGCACAGATTCTCGAATAGATAGGTCTCAATTCAGCCGTTTTTCAGGCATTTTAAAGGAAGCTTTAGGAGAGAATCGTACGATTCAGACAAGCCTCCGATGAAGGCGTTTAAGAATCATGCAAGTCCTTTGTGACCTTTGTGTAGGATACTCTCATTTCGCGGT
>JAHPZR010004612.1:0-27500 GCA_019787425.1 Platygyra sinensis
CCCTACTAGTTTAATGATAGCAGGTCCTTCGGGTTGTGGAAAAACTGTGTTTACTACTCGACTCTTACTAGAGAACCCCGATCTGTTTGCGACCCCTCCCTGCTGTATTCATTACTGTTATGGATCGTGGCAACATGGATTTGAAACATTGAAAAAAGGCGGTGTTCATTTTCACGAAGGCATTCCAGACAGTAATCTATTACCCAGATGGTTTCCTAAAGGAGGCATTTTAGTTCTGGATGATTTAATGGATGAAGGGAGCAACGATAAAAACGTATTGGACTTGTTTACGAAACATTCACATCATCAAAACATTACAGTGATTTACTTGTGTCAGGATTTGTTTCCTGCAGGAAAATTTGCCAAGACTATTTCGCGAAATGCCCATTACATTGCAGCGTTTAAAAATCCGCGTGACCAATTGGGATTAAGGAATTTATTACAACAATCGTTTCCCACCCAATTTAGAGAAGTCATGGAGGCGTTTCGCAAAGTGACCAATGAGAGACCCTTTGCGTACATGTTATTAGATCTTCATCCAGCCAGCAGAGATGACCAGCGCATACTTAGTCATGTATTAAAAGACGAAGGGTTCATGCGTTGTTATCAGTTCAACACACTATAAAAGAGACAGATTAAATCCTTGTATTCATTGTAAACATGAGGACCGTTCGAAAAAGAAGACAAAGAAAACAACGAAGGGGTACCCGTCGTATCAGAAAACGACAAAAAGGAGGCATATTACCACTAGCAGCAGTTATACCTGCTATAATAGCGGCTGGAAAAGCGGCGGGTTTAGGAGCCGCTGGAGCCACTGCCGGTTTTGGCACAAAAAAAGCCCTAGAAGCCATTACCCGAAAACGGAGAAAGTAAATAAAAACGGATGTTTACTTTTGGTTCTGCATTAAAGACAATGGGTACTCGACGTAAAAGGATCTCTAAGAAAAAGAAAAGGCAGAGAGGTGGAGCCATGTTTAGGAGAAAACCAAGACTCGTAGATAAAATAGCTGAAGGAGCTAGTATGTTTTTAGCAGGACCGTCACCCTCTTTTGCAAAATTAGGGGCTAAATTAATGGGTCAAGCTGCGAAAGGGATAAGCGACAATGTGAAATATTACCGCAAAAGAAAACAAGCAAGAAGACGATAAATACAGGGTCGGAAGCAGAAGTCAGACAAAATGATTGTAAAAGTACGAATGTTAAGCGGAGAGGATCCCTACGTAGCCATTACGTCAGCGGAAGAATTGCGTCAACTAGACGGATTGTACGCTTTCTATCACAAGCAATGGTGGTGTCGGCTACAAATGTATTACCATTTCAAACGATGTCATGCTGTCTTCAGCGCCTTAACGTTACTGGTATTGGCCCTCAGTATTGTCGTGGGAACCGTGTGGGAAGAAAGTTATGCTGTAGTGGGCCTGACAGCGTTCGCCACATTTATTAAGGGATGGAGTGAATTTAAAAAGTACTCCGTGAAAATGAACATGTGTCGCTTTGCTTACACCACCTATGAAAAAACCTTGATAGAATTGAAGAACTTTGCTAGAGGAGGACCGGAGGACATGAGTCATTTCTTAGTCAAAATGCAAACTCTCGATGGGATTGTAACAGACTTTACTCCACCTACTTACGATACTTATATTACATTATATTCTACCAAGTTTGTTCACGAAGCTTTTAGTGTTTAAAATAAAAGGCGTTGTCATAATGAGTATTGTGTCATATGATATCATGGGTCTCTTCGAACGTAACCAGACGTTTCTACAAAGTCTTTTACGGGAAGCCAATGCCAAACGACGAAACGTCATGTTGGATCTTGCGAACAAAGACCAAATTAACGCCATCAGTGAAATGGTACTTAATTTAATGAAACGAAAGATCCCCATTAGACCTGGGACCTACCATAAGTTAAAGCGATATAAGAAAGTGCTACGAGAATTGAGTAAACGCAGAAACTCATTGAAACGACGGAGAGAACATCTCAAAAGTCAGACAGGTAGTGGATTTTGGCAGGGATTAAACGAATGTTACAAATGTGTTCACTGATAACGAGAGATCAAAACGGCTATCCTCTGGAAGGTGTGGATGTAGTATCAGACGGTAAACTTGACTCTAGTTTGTCGAGACTCATTGGGTTATTGCAAGAAGCTAACAAGCGAGCCGACAATTGGAAGGATATGACCGATACTTTACAACGAAAATACAATGCCTTGTACCAAGACTACATGGCTTTAAAGTACAGTGACCTCTGTGTTTTGTGTCAGAAGGAACTAGATTCCACACCAGCCGGTGAGACCATAACGTTGTTTCGCTGCTGCAGCGAGGGTAAAAAAACCCTCAAGAGTCTTAAACTTGAATTGGAAAAGGTGCGGGAAGAGACAAGGTATTGGCAAGACTGTTACGAAACCGCACTGAAACAAATTACAGATGGATGAGGTAATGATGGTACCAGTCGACGAATTTAACCAACTCTCCAACTATTATCAAGGAAAAATAACAGAAAGTGCTTTGTTAGATAAAGCAGGACGCTTGGCGGCTGAGCAACAACTTATTTTACAAGATAAAAATATTCCTGATAGCATGGCAGTCCAAATCGTAAAACCCATGGCGTTGCAGCAGGGACGTTTAGTCAAACGTGTAAGAACAGGGACGGCGGCTCCTTCCCAATATATGGGAGTGGAAGAACCTGAAGGAATGGCGGAGGCACCAACCGAGAGACTGTTAAAAGAAATTATAAAAGGCGTTCAGCAACCTCAAGTCATCGAAATTACCAAGGACACGCCTGTGAAAAGAGTTAAAAAAGAACGCACCACGCCCAAGACATCAATTAAGAAAGCAACTGGCAAAAAAACAAAACCTGCTAAGGAAAAGAAAAAACGGACTTTACCCGTCACACCGACACCCGGCCCTTCAGGAATAAAAACTATACCGAAATCAATATCGGGCAAAGCCAAAAAAGCTTTAAGAGATTTGGGCTGGATAGAAGGTCAAGATAGCCCTAAAGGAGCAGCCAAATCTTATAAGAAACAAAAGAAAACTGAAGTAGAAAAACTCAAAGAGGGTTGGGAACCTTGGACAAAACCACCAAAGAGAGGACCTCTCGATTATGACGCGGACGAGGAAGATTAAACGGCGACGACAGAGGGGAAAAGGACTCGATATTCAAAAATGGTTGGGAAAGACTGGGATCGAGTTTCATTGGCCAGGTTACCAATTTATGGGTCCAGGCACCAAATTAAAGAAACGTTTAGCTAGAGGTGATCCAGGCATTAACCGATTAGATAAAATCGCCAAACAACACGATATCGATTATGCCCGAGCTAAGAATTTACAAGACAAGTGGAAAGCTGACACGAAGATGATTGCTGCTATTAACAAGTTACCAGGGAAGAAAACCATGACCGAACGTATTGTTCGCAAGATCATGCAAGCCAAGAAACGCTTGAAATTGTAATCTTTTATTTTTTCTCAATAAAAAATGTGTTTAACAGTAAAAATGGTGTATTTTTCTTACTGCGCATGCGTGATGACCTATTTTAGAGCAAGGAATGTCCCACACGGGTGCAGAGACAATTCATGACCCCTTACATTACGTTTTGACCACTTAGAAGTTAGTGCGCATGCGTGATGTGCCCCTTTCGACATTAAGGGACAGAGTATCTTGTCCCACATGGGTGAGAGTCCCACGCCATGTTCAATATATAAGATGCTTTCCATCTATTAGGGGAGTAACTAGGGGTACTAAGCCAACTAGGGCTTGGTGCCCTAGCCTTCTTAGGGTTAAAGGTTGGGTCACGTGGTCTCAGGGCTGACGTCACCAGGAGTGACGTCATGGCTTAGGGTTATTATGTTAATAAGTTAGGGTTAGAACCTCCATCAACGTGGCTGGGTTAGGACTCATTTGCATAACAATACTCGAAAAAAACCTACGTCACAGATTTAGTCACGTGGTTGAAATACTGCTCTGTGATTGGTCGAAAGCAAAATTAATGAAATGCTATACAGGGGAATATGAAAGACCAATAACCAAGATTGCGGTTATCTACCCAGCGGAAGGATTTGAATACGACTCACAAGAAGATGAGGACTATGCCCAGTCTAGAATTTCAATAAATCGTATTAGGTTAAATTCAGTATCGTCGCTTTCAGAAGGCTTATTAGGTTTGGTTTTGCAAGCAACCCTTTTTGGTGTTTAAATGAAACATAGACCAGTTGCAATACGCCTCGTAGACACTTTCACCTTGTTACAACATTGAAAAGGGGAGAGGGGGTCGAAGTGCCAAAATTAGAATTTGAAAAACTCACGGGTTTAACGAAACAGGTCTTTTTCGGGGAGTGTCTCAACTGCTTTTGTCCATGATGTAAATGATTGTTGTTATCTTGTATTTTGAAAATACTTTAGTGCCATATTTTCAACAGGTCAGAACTTTCAAACCAGTTGATATAAATACATTTCTGTTTTCTCCCTGGGCACCCACAAATAACGACTTCTGATAAGTGCTGCATTGGTTTTGTTTTACTGCACAAACAAAGTTTGCTCTCACGCCAAAATCTGGAGTAATTGCTGAGGGAAGTACCAAAGTCGCTTTATCAAAAATAACCAAACGCCGAAGGCTTTGGAACAACGGGTACAGGATATGAGGAGGAGGGGGAGATCAATAAGAGGCTTCTTAACGCAATGGGAAGCTCAATTGGATTGAGGCGTATCTAGGAGAGGTTACGAAGGCAGAACTTTGCCAATTGAGGATTTGACGCAAATTGCATTCCGGCCCCTAATTCCTACAACATGTGACACGCATAGTTACATGCCACCTACATTAATTAAATATAAAAGGAAAAACACAGCCCGAGTGGGAAAAAAAAACATGAAAATTCTATTCGAAAGCAGATATTCCATGTATTTAAGTTCAAAGCGGCACGTTTCCTTCTTGCTCTATTTGAGTTGTACAAGCTAAAAGAATGTGGCGTAAAGTTTTAAATTTTCAGTTACTCAAGGCAAACGAGGGAGAGTGGTCTATCTACTAAGGCTTTAACCACATTAACCTCAAACTTTTCTCAGACTAACAAGCTGGCAAATCTTATCATAGTTAGTTAGATAATATAAGCAAATTAGGTCACGTGACTTCTGACAGCCAAAATCTTCCAAAAATTCTTTGAGCGAAAATGGCACCAGTTTACATCAAGAGTCATTTACCATAACTGCACCCAAATAGTTCAAAACGTTAGCAGCAAAACATCTGTGCCCGGACTTTGTTAATTTTTTCATTAATTTTGAAAATAAACGGCATTTTGTACTAGTACTCAGTCCCCCAGTAAAAGTAAATTCTTAATTTATGCTTTTATTTTAAAAATCTCAACAAGTCCGGGCAAAGATATAAAGTACCCACTAGTCTTAACATTATAAAGCTAATGGCTGCTTCCTAGATGCTGTAAAAAGTGGTGCCATTTTGTTAAAAGGAAATTTGAGCTAAAAATAGCTCAGACAGGTCACGTCACCTAATTTAGAGATATCATCCAGCTAAATATGACAAGATTTGAATGACTATTAGTCTGAAAAAGTTTTAGGTTAATGTCGTTAAAGCCTTAGAAGATATACGACCCCGTAATTTTTGGATGTAATAGGGAAAGAGCCATGCCTTAATTGTCTTGAGTATTTTGGATCATCCTTTAAACTAAGTCGCTGGACATATTAGACAACTCTAGCTAGTAGATTGACCGAGAAATTGTCATTCATAAAGCCTGGTTCACAATTGCGAGATATGCGCAAGTATAAGCGCAAGCGTATAATATAAACAAATAACTTGAACATTTTTCTTGTGCTTGTGCTTATGCTTAATTTCTTACTGGTGACTGGTCTGGAATTAGGACAAGCAAAAGCGCAATAATTAAACCATCGCCATCTTGTTTCTCCAGCGATGTCTTAAAGCAATGCTTTGCTCTTGAAGATCACTGCAGCAATAAGGAGGCATGCGTATTTGACTTGGTCTAAGATCCTGTTACATATCAGCCGGTTTTTTTTTTTTACCTTTACTACTGTAATTCCAATATTGCACAACGTTTTGCTCAAAAACAATTTATAGCAAACAAACAAATAAAAATCGTCTTTTTTTTAAAACCTATTGCCGTGTAGATTTTTGTATCCGGGCTATGAATGACAACCAAGCCTAATCAACTTGTAGGCAGTATCTAGACTTGTGGGATCTCCTCCTTCACCTTACAAACAACTTCCCCTGCACGAATAAGTTTCCCTCCTCCATCTAGTAAGGCAGGCCATAAGTAAAAGGCAATCTCCAGCTTTTCGTCTGAGGCTTGTCCCTCAGTTGTAGGGCGCCTTGAACATATTTCTGGACCGCATTGATATCCAAGAATTTTGAGATTATCTTTTAATGATGTGGGGGACTGGTACTCGAGCTGCATGGGTGGGACCTGGGTAACCATTCGCCATGTGAGTCGAATGCACGCCTTAATGTAGCTGCTGAGCTGCGCCAGCAAATTCTCAGAGAACCTGCATGATTCTTCCTTGGTGAGCCATTGTAGCCACTTCTCCTGAATTTTTCCCGTTACACCCTGGAAGATAATGTAACAAAGTTAGGCAGAAAAAAAAAAATATCAGTTAATGCATGGTTACACCTTTATGAATTGCACCAATGCATATGACAATGCCATACAAGTCACAGCCAATCACAACTTTAAAAAAAAAGAAACGACATCGTGTATTCGTATGTATTGCAATTAACGTTTCGATCATGCGATGCATTGATGATGTTCGTTTTTTCTGTGGCATGGAATAAAATAGTTATGCAACACTTTTTCGTAGCATACGATGGAATATCCCACTAGTCACTTGGCTAAAGGCTCCGGTGTAGACCACTCGAAAACGTTGCATAACAAGTATATTATATACTGAAGTCCTGGCCAAACAGTATTGAACCGAAGTTTCCTCTTAAGTACTCGCAGATCGAGAAAACAAGGCTGAATATCATGTATTTCATTGGCTTATAAGTTGCTATAACAGAGAATGGCGTCACAGTTGAACTTTTGGGTTGATTGGCCAAGCAGTGAAAAAGTTGTGTCGACTTGTGTGCAAATTTGATCTCGACCAAAGTGAGCGTGAGTCATAGCAAGTCAACGCAAGTGCACGCAAGACCTAAAAACTAACAGATAAATCAATTTAAGACTGGAAACGATTTATAGCTGTCCAAGTGAGTGAAACTGAGATAACAATTAGCGAGCTTCTCCGAGTTTCATGGACATTCATTCACATTTACCTTGCACCGTTTTAAAGCCTAGTAAGGTTGTATAAGAATGTCTCAAAGATCGTACGCTATGTCGGAAGTCATAAATCTGTTTCTTCCCTTGGCCATTCAGGAATTAGACAAAACTCAAGAAACAGATTATACTTCTAAAAATTGTTTATCGTGTGCGCTGTAGAGTAAAAAAATATTCTGCATACATAATCTCCGTTTTACCATTGCTGTAGATGCGTTATTGGAAACATACTTGTTCAAAGGGCTCAAGGTCACATTTGTGCGCAGTTTCTTTCAAAGAAAGTACAAGAGCGTCAAAGACATCAATGGGATACTCCAGTTCTGGTCTGTAAGGTGTGATGTCGAAAGAGATGTTGGGCGGCAAGCATCCTTCCTTCAGTCGATAACGGAAACAAAAACAAGCAAGCAAGAATTAACAAAAAATACTCATACAAAATGTGATCATAATCCGTCCTTGTAATGCCTTGGGGCGCGTAAGATTTCAAACAAAATAATATATAGAATCAATAAAAAAAAGTCCTTGGGTGGAGAGTAGTAAAGCTGCAAAGTTGCGATTAGTTTAGATCAATAATGGCAGACGGAAAGGGTATATATTCTGTGTAATATAGCTAGCCAATACATGTCCTGTAATTAAATCTTGAATACTAGGGTTTCTAAAAGATAGTAATGCTGAGGCATATTCTGTTGATAGTGACAGATTTTACGTAGTCATTAATCTATCTGACCATTCCCTGTCTTACATGTTAACCTTTATTTCTTAAAGTAGTTTCAAATTGTGGTGTGAAACTTAAAATCTGTCCTTGTATGCATCAACTTTATGCATCATGACGCATCGATGGCGAGTTGTGACAAGGGATCGAAACAATAAGGCACATACACATACTATATACATCTACCGCCCCTTTACCAGAAAGTCAAAAAGATGAAAATCGAAAGAAATTGGAAATTGTAAGAGCAGAATTCTCGCTTATAAATACTGTACCTTAAATGTCTCTAGGGTGTCGACAGTGTCGAAGACGCGTCGATCGCAACTAAAGTTTAATTTCTGCTTTCAAACCAAACATATTGTCTTTCAGCGAGGCATTCGCTAGGCCATGAATTTCGTCACGTGATAACCGTTTTGTCGGAATCTAGCAAAACAATTATATCAACAATGGCCTCCGCAGTTACGCATGTCTATTTGAAACAAAAAAAAAAATTCATTTCCACTGTATTTGTCTGAGTCACTGGGAACGTTTAGTTTGGGTCAAATTTGCCAAATGCCGAAGTAATAATTTGTAGACTTACTCGGTTCCGTTTTGGACGAGATCAGTCTATTCATTAATATCTTCACCTTCAAACGCGTTGGAAGCCGATTTTGTTGTCTTTGGAATACTTTCCGGAAGAGTATTTAAGACCATCTTTTTATTGTGAATATCGCTGGATATCACAAAACGAGTTCGGTTTTCTTCCAAGTAAAATAAAGAAAAGAAAATTAACTGTTAACTTTCCGGATTGCTTTGTTTCTTTCCAGCAAGTTTTGACGCAGGTGGGGGTTCTTGCGTGATAACTGACTTGTAATTTAACACCACGTGTCAAGAAGCCAATAAAATCACGTGAAATTAATTGGTGGGTGCGTTTCTTAAATCCGAAAGAATCCGAAAACGGATTTTACGTTTCTTTACTATACTGATCAATCTAAGATCTCTCAGATCATGCGGCAAAGGAACCGAAGAATCCAAGAATAGAGCTGGCGTTTTCATTTTTGATAACCATGTGACGTCATATAATGGCGGCCATTTCAAAAATCGGGAATTTTCGTATTCACTTCGCTTTGCTCGTTATCAATTTATTTTGTTCGATTATGCTCGGGTAAATTTACCCATAATTCTATTCGATAAGTGCCAAGAAAGGAAGAGCCTCGCGTGTTTTGAAGATGGCGGCTGAAGACCAGAGTAAACGATGTAAAATGCTACTCGTAAAGTGAAACAGCGCTTGCAATTTTGCATACAGATCAGGTATGTTTTTCATTTTGTCATTAGATTTAAGTTGCTTGCAGATTTTTGCGGCAATCACAAAAAAATATGTCGTTAATCTTCAAGCTATATACTTGGGATTTAATCTGTTTTTAGTGTTGTGAACGATCTGTGAAAAAAGTGCACGGGGGTATTTTGATTTGCGATGTGATGTTCGTAACGGCGGCCATATCTACATGGGTAATTGATGTGTTCCTAGGTATTGAGATTGCGGATGCTGGTACCCATAGAATCAAAACAGCAAATTTATGTCGATTTTGTGGCAAGACTGCGTCTTAAAAAAAACTTCTGCAAGACCTAAAGAAAAATTCAAGCTTGAATTCGAACGACATGATATCAACATTGAAGAGGACAACGATTTTATTCATCCCACCTAATGTTTGGCTGACGTACGTGGGGTATTTTTATCGCCTGAGACGGTCAATCGGCAAATGTATTAAAAGGTAAGTTGACTATATTTTTGAGTCTACGATTCAATGTCCACACATTCGTGGTCCTGAAATATTTTCAAGAAATGCCGGCCAAACTAAGTCAGTTTTCTGGCACACCAGTCATTATATAATGAAGCTTATTGTTGGATTCAGCGAGTGACAACAATAGCAAAGATATCAGTGACGTCACCCATTGTTATTAATATGCCAACCAGAGAACTATTGGCTGGTGAAACAAATAGTTATTTTGTTTAACGTTTTCAATATTTAAATAACAAAAATAATGTTTGTAAACAAATATCTTTGCTATAGGGTAACAGGCCTACGCAACTCCTATCCGCGTGTAATAGCCGCTTTAGGAAGTTTTGCTTGAGCCAGTATATCTCTAAGGATCTGCCCCTTTTGTATGGTACGATCTGGGGATCTTTGAATATTTCGCTAAGCAAAAATCCTGTGGTTTTGGAAGGTATCTCAGGTTGGCTTGCGCTGCAATCCGCGTGAAATTTGTAGAGTTTGACACTTCTGTTTTTGCCACGTTTTTTTTATCTCTCTAGGCTCGTTTGTATTGCCAGATATGTTTTAAGCTCTCTAAATGTTAGCCCTGGAGGAACAAATATTCCGTGAACATGTTACCTACTTGCATTTTACCTGTTACTACGCCGAGCCCGGCTGTTGAATTAACTGTTACAAGTTATACGGTTTGTTATCACGCAAACTAAACGAAATTAAGTTACAGCTCTTCAAGATGTATTTACTGCCACTTTTTAGGCTATATTTACTACAGACTGTTGAACAAGCAGCTTCGCCAGCTACCAAGAAAATGAAGCCTGAGTGAAAATAGAAGCTATTATCATATTAGTGTCAATAAACAACGCTTTTGTGAACAGAATATTTGTTGTCTACCTTCGCTGTGCCATTTTACTCGCGAAACAAAAATCACACGGTGTCTATCTGGAAATTAAATTCGCAGTAACTTTGCACGAAGACAGTTTTCTTCCATACATATCTGTTTTTATTCCATAATCCAATAACCTATTATGAAGCAAACATAAATTTAATTCATTGAAGCTGCATTGTGATGTTGTGAGTAGCTCCTTTCATCGCAGCGCCCCGTCGACCGGCATATTGAATTATACACTGTTGCTACCAATAACGTCACGTGAACGAAACCTTGTGCAACGATTGGTTTATGGTTTGTTTTGGTCGAGGTTATCAAAAATGATAACGATCCCGGACTGACAGCGGGCCCATTCATTGGCTAGTTCATGGTCACATGACATCTAACAATAAAAGTGACTACCGGCAAAATGCAATAAGTGGGCAACATTGCAAAAACTCATGAAGCCAAACGGAAACAGTTCACTGTTATCCTCGAAATGTTGACCGCTGTTGCACGTGATCGGAGCGTGCAGTTGAAAGTGGCCTGATATTGTCGCTGGAATCTCAGAGCGTTTTACAAAACTCTCTTTTGTTTTGTTTTGCTATATAACAAATCATTTCATGACTGGGCCCTGGAGGAGTAGTGGATTTTGTTTCCCTTGAATCTCAATTCACTGCTCCCCTCCCCGGTTACCGGGACGAATTTCGTTGTCTGTTGATATATATGGGAAATTTCAGCCCGGTATCGTTCGCGGCTGTAGAGGACTCTTGCAATTTAATAATAAAGCTTATAATATACTCAACAAAATTTCAAGTATTTCATTGGTCAAAAACGAGTGCATAAATAAATTATAGAGTGCAAATGGAGATTATATAGAGTGCAATACGGAAGTTGCTATGGAAACTATAAGGGAAGCGCGAATTTTAACTGAAGCAAAAACCAAAATGGCTGAAAGCCGGTATACTTCGTCCGACGAAATAGTTGTTGACAAGCTGAAACTAAAGGCAAAAAACAAGAGCTCTACTAAATTAACACAAACGTGGTTGAATGTTTGGGAAAACTGGGGAAATGAAAGAAAATTCAATCCTAAACTGGAGGAGTAGGAGCACGAAGATCTCGATGGAAAGTTACAAATACTGAGTACTTACCATGATGGATTAGAGTACGAACCGGAGAGTTTGAAGTCCATGCTGGCAGCCTTTTACCAGCGTTTAAAAGAACGTGACTACATGTATTCAATTACACGGGACCAGGAGTTTTATCAGTCCAAGTTCGTGCTCGAGGGAAAAGTAAAACATCTTCGCCAGCAAGGAAAAAGGAAGAGGCCGAACGCGGCAAGTGCACTGACAAGCAAAGAAGAAGAAAAACTATGGACAACAAGAACTCTCGGCGATTCCAGTCCAGGAGATATTTCTCAGACGATGTAGTGGAAAGCAACTGAGGGCAGCAAACGTCTAGAGGCAGTCTATTATTCAGGTTATCGGCCACGCAAATGAAAAGTCGCCGAACGACTACAATGAAGGAAATGAAAGGGAGCATCGGCAGCTATCGCACATCACACATCAGCAGAACTCCACAGACAACAACATCAAACAGTTTCCTAGGATTTTCAACCAGTACGAAACAGATCCAGCAAGCAAGCAGCCATCATGCTTTTACGGTAAAAAATTTTCACAACTGTCAAGTCACGTTTAGCGTCATTCAGGGTCAGGCGGTTCATCCAAAAGTTCAGTTTAGCATTAACTGTCTGTTCGAAGTAACTCATTACGGAACAATTACAAACTTGCCATCGCTTAACTGATTTTTCATGCTCTTGATATAAAAACTTGTTCAATTCATAAAGTTTCTGAAGTTTACCTTAAAATTCACGCTTGGTTTACCTGTCACTAGGTTGTAATTGATTGGTTGAAACAAAACATGTGAGCAGTTTGGAAGCCACTTAACAGAGTTGCGTGTCCATAGTAGCGTGACGGTCGCGTTTTCTTGATTTTTTTTAAAATAATTTTGTTGAGAATATTATAAACAAAAAATCGTATGATCGCTTGTGCATTTCGTGATATATGGTCACTCGTGATGTTTTTCAAGTTCTCAAATTGCACTCGCCTGCGGCAATTTTGAGAACTTGAAAAACATCACTCGTGCCATATATCACAAAATGTACTCGCGTTCATACGATTTCCTATACTAATTCGCTTACTCTTCACCGTAAATTGATGAGAGTTCACTGCATTTCTTACAGGTTGACCATCACGTCACGTTTTTTATTCCTATTATTTGAATTAACTTTCACTGGATGTTATTTAAAATGAAGTTACACCAGGTTCTATTCTTTTTACCTTTGCTCTCGAGGCATATTGTGCACCCATTGCTGGAGCAAGGTCAAGCATACTTTTACTTACGACCTTAAACAACGTAAGCACTGCTTCTTTTGTTTCCTTCATCTCTTCATAGGCTGTCTGTCAGGAAAAATAGCCAGAAAATGCAAATAAGTTAAGTGGTTAGCGTTTGTTTCAGTGCAAGTCAACACATACATAACTTAGGTTTTTCTTACACCTTGTAGCTCCAGTACGACACGCGGTTCATGCCCGTAAGACGGCAAAATATACAACCATCATGATGAACCGCACCGGCGTTGAAAGTATGCCTCGGCTTGCACTTAACATTTTTAAAGTTTGCTCTGCATGTGCATAAAGTTAATTTCTTATTACGCTTTAAAACTCCGCCGCAATTGATTACATGTTGAAAATTTGTAAAGAAGGATTTTCGCTGTGATCCTGAATCTTAATTTTGCTTGAGCCTTAAATTGTCACCCATGAAAAAAACTAAGAATTCAAGGATTTGATTGCCATAGACGATCACTGGATTATCAACTTATCCGAGTACCAGTTGCGTTAGATATTCCGTACGTATCCGTCTCTAAGTTTCACAAACATTATTCTGACTTTAAGTGGCGAAATCTAAGATAAAGGATCCAAGATACGAAGTTAATGATTTCTTATAACATTAGATTAGGTCATGACATAGTGTAAGTCGAGTGTTATCTGTAATAATACAAAACAACTTCGATAGATCTTACTTCTAGGGTACCCATCATGAACCAACACCCCACTCCTTGTGCCTTTTCATGGTGGGGATATAATTTTGTGTGTACGTCCGAAGGTTAAAAGTAGTATGCAAGATAGCTATTTTTGGATACTTTACCTCAAATATCATGCAAGCTAGTCGCGGGTAAAAAATACCAACTTCCCTTTCTTTCTCGGATCCATATACCTTCTGCATTTTCTCGCATGCGTCTATTCTTTCGCCGTCGAAAAATGCAGTAAAGTCTTTCTCCACTTCCGACGGTCTATTGGAAGAAGTAGTGTCTTCGACCTTTCTCTGGTCTTTTTGTACTTGTTTTTCACTGAGGCAAGCCAGTCTTAGAGTGTATAGCGCGTAAATAAAAAGAAACCATTATACAATGTTATAATGAGGAACAAAAGATAAATCGCAACAAGAGATTATCAAGGTACCATATTGGCCTTAATTAAACCCATAGTATTTTTTAACGTTGTGCCCAGTTCTTCCGCTGATGTTACTTAAGGCACGTTCGTTTGGGATCAATCTTGAATAAGAATAATTGGAATAGTGCGAGTAAGCGTTTGTTTGGGAGCTATTCTCATTCCGGAATACCTGGCTTTCTATTCCAGCCATTCTGCTCCCAAGAGCAGAATAGCCGGAATATATTCCGGAATGTATTCTTATTCCTGAATTTCCCAAACGAACGCGCCCTCAGCGTAACGTGGATGTTTTTTGTAGAGGATTTGTTTATGTCTCGTCAGTTTCGTATCGTTTCAAGGCGAAAAAAAACCCAGACAGACGCTCGGCCCCCAAATAACAACAGCGAGTTTCAGCCAACACCGAAAACTTATCTCACAAGTTAAGGATTTAGATTCACAGAGTTTGTTTATCACTATAACAGAGCTATCTAAAACAGAATATGTAAGACAGCGTAAAGATTCGGGAAAGAAATTCGAAGCTTGGCCGTCGTATTTAACGCTCTGTAGAATCTGTAGAATGTGGTCATTTCACGTTGTTGTTATGTAGACAACGGCAAACACCTGAACAGAGAATTATAACGCTCGCGTACACAGCCATTGTACTCGTCGCCGTTGCCATTGTGGTTTGGTTATTCAACTCTCCAAAACCGAATAAAGGGCAAGATGGCGATGATGAGATTATTATGATGATCAGCTAAATGAACACAAAGCAAAAGAAAGCTTAACTTCCAAAAGACGGACGAGAGTACAGAAAACATTTCCGCTATGAAACGTCTTTTGAAAGTAAAAACATAAAGATTTACTTTTCATGACATTCAGTCTCGCCATTTCGTCTCAAGAGGCTTTGAGATAGTCGCTAGGAGTGGAATTACCTTGTGTATAACGCCTACACTGACTCTTTCGCAATTTCCCTGCTTTGATACGCTAAGAGACTAACAGGATCCTTTTACAAATGAAAAAGGAGTTGCACGACAAGCTGAATATGTTCTATGAAATATGTATAGGTAATAGACTCTGATAAGCTCAAAAAGTGAGTCAGGCAATCTATTCATTAAACAAGCCAAGGTATAAATCTATTAGTTGTTTAAACTTTATATGAATCCTCCTCACCTGCACCTCGACAACACTTATGTCCAGAAATTCAGGTTAATGAGATTCAATACTCTTGATGAATAAGCATCACAAAGTGTCATTTTCATATTACTTCATATTTGACAGAATTATGTGTGTTTTGGTGACTTTTTAGGACAGATGACAGTTTGTGACGCTTATCATAAGGATCATGCATCTCATTAACCTGCATTTCTGGAGATATCTGCTCGACAACGTAAAGACGTGGCTGTCATTTTGTTAACAAGCGCACACTGCTACGCTACTCACTCTCTGCTAAACAATTAGATTGCGAGCTCGAGATTTCTTTTTCGCATAGAAATCGAGAGTGAATAATCTAATTGTTTTAGTTTAAAACTATTAGACGTTTAAAACTTTATCGGACTCCTCTTCACAGACACTTCAAAAAGGGCAAGAAGAGGTCGTCATTTTCTTAACAAGGGCACACTGCTTCGCTACTCACTATCTTTCACAGATTTTATAATAACCCAAGTTATTATCGCATTTTGATTGGTTCTCGCCTATGATCTATTAGAAGACAGATACACGATTGACGTCATCATTACAAAGTTTTTCCCTCTGCCGTTTTAAAATGGCGGAAAGTTTTGAGAATTAGGGTATTGTACGTGACAGGGCAAAAGATAAGGTACAAAAAAGTCTTGCCGAGGCATTGAACAGGTTCAGTCGAGAAGCCAGAAAACGAAAGATAAAGCCGTTTCTTTTAGAAAATGATACAGAAATAATTTTCGAGCAGTCTCAGTCGGCAGTCTAGCGAGACTAAACCACGCACAAACTTGGTCTTGGTAAGCCGAGAACCATTGCTTTATCTCGAATTTAACAAACCCAATAAACAAAATGTTTCAACAAAATGTTTCTGAGATTAATTTGTTTACCACCGTTTTCGTTGATACGCGACTTTCGAAAACAAAACACCCGCGGAAACGTTTCCAAAATTTCCGTCAATGCTATATGATATCGACAGATCGGATCGAAATCCACCATTCACAGCCCGCTAGCATGAAGTAAAGAAGGTCTGAAGGTCGTACTAGTGGCTGTGATTGGTGGATTTCGATCCGATCTGTCGATAACATATGTTTTAACGGAAATTTTGAAAACGTTTCCGCGGGTGTTTTGTATCAACGAAAACGGTGGTAAAAAAATTCAACTTTTCTCAGTGTCAAAACAACTGTTAACACACTGATTGATGTCAGGAATGAAACATCAAAACATCACTTCTTAAAATCGGTAAAATAAATACATAACCTTGCTTTCCGATGCGAATGTTCCTGTCTGTTCCAGGGCACAGCAGCGAGCTAAGTATAGTTAACCACAGCTCACGGTCAACATTATCGCAGCTAAAATGTGTCTCCGACACTATATCAAGCTGATTTGAGAATCACCAACCACAGACGACAAAAATCTCCAAGTCATTTACGCTCCTTTCATTCAAAACTAGAATCAAATGGCCTTTAGATTGACTGCAACCACAAGTTTCCCGAGGGTATTTTTTCAACTCCTGTAACTTTCAGGCAACGTCCAAGCTTTTCGGCTTACAGGGCTGCTCCGATGACAAAAACTGACTTGATTTTTCCTACATTTTCTTCAAGATTTGTATATTTCGCAGTTCAATTCTGCTTTCGCTGTTTTCATTCCAGGAGAAGCGACGCTCGAGTCAGGTTTGACAGTGGCGTGATTTTTCTTGACCAATCACAATTCTTTGCTACGCGTAGTAACCAATGAAATTGCTTCATTTTGTATAGATCATAGATCAGAGCAAATGGCGTGTTCGCCAAAGTGGGAAAATGCGGGGCAAAGACCGGCTTTTGCGTATGTTAAAATATTTTGAAATTAAAAAAAAAAAAAAAAAAAAAAAAAAAACTTTATCCCTAGTAGTTTGTTCTGTTATTATATAAAACAAATAGATTCTATTTTGCCGTGCGTCTTTTCACTAATAGATCAATGTGGTAAGGACATCAATGACACACTCGGCTACGGGTCATGCTCCACTTTTTTTGTTCCCATCACATTTTGACGTCTTCTGTGATCTATTACTGAACAGACGCACGGCAACATGGAATCTATTTGCTAATTAGAATTATTCCTTTCAACTGTTGATAAATACTAGCTACAGCTAACTTCGTCAGAAAGAGTTTTATAAACAGTTATTGAATGGCAGACATTATTGATATCCAGAGAAATGAAGGTCGAGGCAGCGGTTATCAGCCAAAGCCGTCAGCTAGATGACAACCCAGGCACTGATTTGGTAAATTCACTGTACGATTTCGGCCAATCAAAAAAGAGATACAGTAGTAAGATGAATGTATGATAATAATAATGCCCCCATGGTGCGCTTGTTGTTTGGCACAGGTTGGTAGGAAATGTACAAAGATTGAAAATACAAGCAGAACCATTGTTCGACTTTCTAAACCCTTTGTTTTGCGACGTTTACGCTGCCGATGTAGTTTGTATAAGGTCCCTGCTGTTGTGGTGTATAAAAAGTCACAATGTCGATTAATCAGTGTTCCGTGTTTGCTTCTATATTTGCAATTTAAACCTCGAACAAAACTGTGTAGCTTATCGTTTTCCGCACTTTAAAAGGTTTGTACCATTTGCCAATGGAGGTTTCAAGAAATTCACACCGGATTTTTTGGTCGATTGGAAATCGCCCTCAGACTGTTGGTTTTTGTGGAGAGAGGAAAACCGGAGAACCTAGAGGAAAGCCCTTTAGGGCAACGCGAGAACCAGCATCAAACTCTACCCACAAAAAGTACCGGGCCGTAATCGAACCCAGGCCACACCGGTGGGAGGCCAGCGATGGAACCACTAGCCTGCGAGCAGGCTCACGTTGGAACACAAGCGTGCACGGCGTGGCCGCAAGCGCGAAATCGAGCGACGAAGCTGCGAGACGAGAAAGTGAGCCAGCTCTGATCTCTGCAAAATGTTTATTTCCATACCAGAGACCGCAGAAAAGAAAAAGTCAATCCATTTTCACTGGACGAATGAACTTTGGCAGCTCAGATTTCTCGGGAAAACTCAAAACAACATTCGGGCAGTCTTTGCTGGTAAACGGGCAAACGGCTTCGTGTTGTTTCATTGCCCGTTTGCAATCACATACGTTTGCAATGTCAGAGAGATTAAGCACCGCGTATTTTTTTCGCGCGAACGGCAGAGAGGGTCACGTGACCTGAAATTTCCCGCGTTTGCCGTTTGCCGGCCGCCGTTTCTACTCGAGGAGGACATTTTTCCCGTTTAGAGTGAACGCGAAAACGTGAGTATTTGCAGCCCATTTTTATCGACTATTTCTACATTTTGATCGCTTGCTTTTATAGCTATGCTTCGTTTATCATCCTACTTCTACATGAACTGCTTGTAAAGCCAAAAGAGTTTCAAATTCAAGCGAAAAATATATAACTCTCCGTATCCATTTTTAACTCGTGAGCATGCGCGACACGAGTTATCGTGAGTTGTGGGCAAATGTGTCCCTCGATGGGCTGTAAACTTTATGCAAATGAGGTACGCTCGCGGCCGCGGCTTACTTTTAAAATTGCTGTCAATCTTTAATTAAAATAAGCTGTTTTAAAGGTCTAAATTAAAAGATATAAGTTAAGAGACTCGGCTACCGAAAAGGAGAACATTGAGAATCGTAAAATCGATGAGCAGCACAAGTTCTCACTAGATGCGGAATTCGTGTGGATTTTACAGAAACAGAAGTCGTTGAACATTACCAGAAATCCGAGTCTTATTGCGTCACGAAAACCGCACGTCAATCAAATGGAACTTAAAAAATGGCGTCCCGATGCTATAAAGAAATGTATGGGATCTGAAACAAAATCTCAATTTTCGCTAGCTTAAATAAATTAATTTCGATGTGCCGACCTTTCGCTGATAAATAATATGCAACTGCTCTACAAAGCGAAGGTTTTTTTACTGTTTCGCTCATTCTTCGGGCCGCCAAATAGCATCAAAATAACAAGGATTTATGGTTGTACTTGCTTACTAGTTTCATCAAAATACCTCCACTTACCTTGACTTCAAAGCTCTGTGCTGCCCGTGTGTTTCAAGCTTCCATCGGTGCCGACCCCTCAAAATTTTCCTCAAATTACGGTCGTTTTAAGCAAGTAAAATAAATCCTTTCATGATAAAACAGAAGGCCGCCCAGCAACACCAAAAAAGTGCTTCATCACGAATGGTTATAGCCTTCTCTGAGGGTACGAATGTCCTGCAGGATGCGAAGAAACGCGAAGAACAACCACTTTCCATCGCGCAAAAAACCACCATATTTACTTCAGCTTAGCCTCCTGGCAGTTTCACATGTTCTACCGCTGTCTAAGTATCTACAGGCTCAAAAATGCGAAAAATCGCGCGAAATTACGAATGGTAATATATGGGAAGACTTAATTCACTTATTGAATTCCGGCACTGAGAATGTCTCATGTTTTGCTCGATTTCAAAAAGAAAGCCCTTGATTTTAAGCTTCAAGTCACTGATTCCCCGTTGTCTTATATACATCAGCAGCACAGTAGACAAGCTGAAATTGCTCTGTCAATATACATCCCATATCCAATTCTGAAGAAATGGCATGAGCTTGTTGGAATCAAAGACGAGAGAGGAAATGAGTTGAACTACATTGACCTTCTTAATTTTTGGATTCCTGGTCAATGGTTCAAAATAAGCAAGGACAACGGATCAAGAATCCAAGGAAGATCTTTTCTTTTTCCTATTCTCGGCATACAATATATCAACAGTGCTTAACCTGTGAAGCACATCGTAAGAAACACGCTTCCTTTCGGACAGAGCGATAAGCGCCGCCATATCAGATTTTATTGTTCTAGTGTGTAACATGATATACCGCTGACAATTTTTAGCGGGCTCGAAATGTCCGCGATTTCTGGTAATGGTACAGTTTTATGGTACGGTAAATGCGCATATAGTGGGTGAAATGATATAAACACAGAGCAATTATTTTTTGTATCGCTAAAAATAAAGGACAAAAAAAAAAAAAAGAAAAAAAAAAAGAAATTAGAATTATCGGCCCACACACGGAGTCGACCGCGGTACACTGGAAGGTGAAGGAGTTCAGTACCACTGAGCTATGTGAACATCACATGCAAGTTCTGGAAAAAATAAACACCCAACGTGTTTTCCATTTACCAAGAGATTCCGGCAATTCCGGTTGCATTGGGGTGTTAATGGAACATGATTTTTTGGTCTGTTCCACTGGAAAATTTCCGGAAAAAGTGGAACTTCTGAAAAGGTAGTCCCGTTTTCCCGATGGAACTGCGTGTTCCATTTACGGGTTTCGCAAAGGCTTACCAGTTCCAGGCCGCTCACGACCATATCATCGGCAAGGAAATATGGCGGGAGTTGTGGCTTCCGTCTCCTCCGCTTTCTACGAATGCTCAGTCTGTCATGGCCTGGCTTCTGATTTAGGAACTTAGGAACTCTTCCTGTGGCTTGTACTTCTCGGCCACAGTCATCCTGAAGTGGCTTTTAAATTCATCGATCGTAAGCTTATACAAGCAAAATGTTTTCATAAAAACCTTTATTTCTGGGCGCCTCATATAGGTTGCAACGGCCGCCAGGAAAGGAATGTTATTATCATCTGAATTAACGAGGCACTCTTCTTCTAAAGAGAAGTCTAGCACTTTCTTCAACAATAACAGTTGTGCCGCCATTTTGTATTTTGGCGGGAAATACATCGGACGGTGAAGGGAGCCTGGGATGAATGGGACGAGTGTGTCAAATGGAACACGTCTTTCGCCGATAAGCATTTCCCAACGAAGTTTCGGGAATTTTCCGGAATCTTTTGGTAAATGGAAAACGCCCCCTGATCAGTATCAACTATAAAACCTCAGACAGCTCAGCGGGCTCGAGTCTGTACGAGGATTTTCTGTGGGTAATTTGTCCTTTACAGAACGACTGTCAGTGAGTATATTTGTTGTTTGTGGATGTTTCGGACAATCGGGAGTGCCTTTTTTAAAAGCCTAGAGGTCACATATGTGTTCATTCGTCGGCAAATAGAGTCGCAACGTTTGTTTTGAGGGAAGGTCTTCATGGTTTGTTTTGCACCGGGATTCCTTTCGCAAGCTACACACAACACAGTTAAGCCCAAACAAGATGCTTTCTTCAAGAAGCTTGATTTCGAAGAAATCGGAGTGAATCAACGTAGTAGTTAAAGAATACATTAGTCGTCGCGTTCACTGACTGGATCTGGAGAGAGTTTAACATTCGCCATTACGGGCTGTTTGTGTTGGACGTTTTTCGACACTGTGAAAGAAAAGTTGTTGAGACAGTTAGTCTTGTGATTTTTCCTTTGATTTCCTTGAAGAAAGACCTGGTGTCCAGCCTGAACGGGAAAGGAGTCAAAGCTGTAGTTTTGGGGCCAGAAAGTTCAGACACGGAAATTAAGGATGCTTTTGAAGGTAAATACAAAATCCGTGTGTTTGCAAAGTCGGTGTACTGTCAAGTGGGTTTTGGATACAGAACGCGAATTTAAAGCATTTTCTTGGACTTTACAAAACAGAAAAGGTAATGTGCAGTATTACATCCAAGTTTAATTCAAATGTTTGAACCACGAGTAAAGACACGGCCGATAAATTGTCTGCAAAAGCCGTCGGCAAAAACTCAAGCTTCCGCACGTGAATTAACTGATGCTATGAACAATTTTTTCCTTTTTAAATAGTTTTTTTCTGTCTCATCTTGAATGAAAATTTATTGTTGTTGAACTTCCTGTCGCGTTCCTTTCATTTGGTTACCTTTCTTTGCCAAATTTAGGTATTTAAAGTTAACAGTATTTTTGCATCGTGGGTTTCTGCATATTTAATTTACAGCTACCTCCGCGGCCGTGTTTGTTTACTTTATTCACGTCATTCAAGTACAAGTTTTTAGTTTTATTTAGCTGCTAAAAAACACCTGAGAAAAGAACTAAGCGGGCACTAATTTAGCACGGTTAAAATACGATTTATCGCAAAATAATTGGCTATTTTTGTCGTCTTTTTTATTTACAACTTTTATCTTTCTTTCACTACGCTGTATTATTTAATAGTCGCAGACGAAGAAATTTTCGGAAATATTGTTGTTTAAATATGTCTTTTCGCTTTTATTTTCCAGTATTTTCTCTAATGTTAACTATCCGCTATAGTAAATGAATTGAAATTTTGTTGCTTTCAGTGTCGTTTCGTCCTCCAAAGGCAGTAACTATTTATGTCTTGAAATCTGATCTTATACATGGCTGTGGTTACTGGGCATTGCTTGATTTCATACCGTGAGGGACTAGGTACGAGTCTGTAAATTATGGGATTAGCAGCTATTGATCGCCATGGTCAGAGAGAGCACACCGAGATTCACAAAATAGCCAAGTTTGGTTTTAATCAAGCTATTTTTGACTGAGATACAGGCATTTAAAAACAAAAAATGTATGGAAATGCGGAAAAGTCCCTCATGGTATGAAATCAGGCAATATGGTTTATTAAGGCTGGTTCTCACTAGTGCATAAGCATAACACAAGCATAACATAATCATAACAATTGAGAACACCCACAACATGAGCGTAAGCATAAGGAGAAATATAAGAAGAACGAACCCACTTATTTGTCTTATGCTGTTCTCACTTGCGCATAAGCATAAGCATAAGCGCATAAGCATAAGCGTAAGCGTAAGAAAAACGAACATTCCACTTGTTTTCTTGTGCTTACGCATATGCTTATGTGCTCACACTTATGCTTATGCGCAAGTGAGAACTGCATAAGACAAATAAGTGGGTTCGTTCTTCTGTTTATGCTTATGCTTATTTCACTGGTGTCCTCACTTGCTTATGTTTTTGTTATGCTTATGCTTGTGCTTATGCTCATGCGCTAGTGACAACCGGCCTTTACTCTCCTTACCCTGGCTCTGAAATATATCAATAAAATTCCAGGGAATAAGGGGCAGGCTGTGAGTCATTAGGTCACACCCAGAATATAAATTTGAACCCGAGCAAGCAGAACAAGTCGATTTCATTTTATAGAAGTAAAAGTCTACTTGTGGCAAGTCTAAGTGGAGGCGTTCATGCAGCATGTAAGCATTAACTTTAAATGGCACCATGGAACTGCAAATACTCAGGCCCTGTCCACACTATGCCGGAGAAATTTAAAAAGGATGTCAATCACTCCGAAGACACATCAAATGTTTTCTGTACACACTTTGTTGGAGAAATTTGAAAATGCAACATTGGATTTGTGTTTGAGGAAATCGTGACGTCATCGTTTTGGAAAAACTCCATTTTGAAAATGTTTTCCATCAACATTAAAACGCAAAGCCGGCGTTTTCAAATTCCTCGGGTTTGAACAGTGTGTTCGTTCGAAGAACGTCCGTTTTCATGGCAAATTGTTGTGGACGGAAGACCTAAACCTAGAAATAAGGCTGCGTTTTCAAATACCTCAAGCGTAGTGTGGACGCGGCCTCAGTATAGTTGTTTAACAAGTGTTACAAGTCAGACCTGAGGAGCAGGTGCTAAAATTTTGCACTGGTCGGTGATCAGATAAGATCAAATCTCTGGTGATATCAAGTATTGTTCTTGCGGACAGACTGGTTGGTGGTTTCCACTGGAATGCTAGCAGCCTCAAACCAAGAGTCTTTGTTCCCCTTGACTATCATTCGGGAAGCAATGCGACCCTGGAGAGATACCATTTGAAGTCCGAAAATATCAGACTTACAGGACGTTTAAATTGTGCCTAGCTCATAAACACGTGGCTCAATCAATTGCAAATCGCTCGTGTTTTTCTCTAGCATGTGAGGGCACCTGTTTGATGCTCTCACAGGCTAGTTTTTTTTTTTTTTCCAGCCATTTTCATTGTTTTTAAAGCCAGTGAAACTTAAGGCTGCAATAGAACTAGATACTCTTTCCTGTGGATACTATAGGCAACTTGTTCATTCTATATTCGCTATTGGTATACCTACATTGGTTACGTGAGCTGGAAGTCTTTTCCTCTCTGTTTGCTTAATTTTCTATAACTTCCCTTGACAAAGGAAAATAACCTTCGTTTCTTCGTCACCTTGTTCCAACTTGAAATGAAAATATCGCCTAGACTTAGCATTTCACTGAATGTTTACATCGGAAACTTCCATCAAAAATGTCTTGAACATGGCCTTGTACAATCCTTATAAGGACAAGATGACAATGCCAGTTTGCAACAAAACTTAAAATTAGTTTCTGTTTATCTCATTTGATAAAGAGAGAATGATTAATGTACTAAGACAGTATTGCCTTGATTTTTTCCTATATTTCCAATGTTCACTTTTCAACCACATTTGCTGCCAACTATTTCTTGGTGAACCAGAAACAAAAATGAAAAATGTTTAAAACATGACATCGTCCATCCTCGTCAAATGTGTAAGCATGATCGATTCAATTGTAATGCCTTCTTATCCAGGTATTACTTTTTTTCTTAGGTGCATTATGAGTGAACACTGAACCACTGCTCGTACTCTAAAGATGAAAATCAGCCACAATATTCCCTAAACCAGATAACATTAAACATAATCCAAAAAATATTGTAATTCGTTTGTTCACCTCACGAGTTTGCTCAAAGAGCTCTTGATTTCTAGTCGCAGTGAATGGCGACTGATAACATTTGCCATACATTTGCTTAGTTTAAAAGAAAAATTAAGAAATATGGGCCTGGCCTGTACCGAACTGGAGCTGCACTTCAGTTAATATTTTTAATAATAAGTTGAAATAGTTTCTTTTTTGAACGAACATTTAGTTATACCTAGCTGATTTCAAATGTTTCAATTTTTGTAAGTCTCCCAGTTTCGCCGTGTCGTCGGGAAGCTTAAATAGATGAACATCGCGGACGGAGCGGCAAACGACAAACGGCTAGCCGACGTTCAGCGTTAGCCGTTTTCGCGGTGCTTAATCTAACTATTTATACACTCGCAGTCGGCAACATGCGTACGTCTTGACTCATTAACATACTTTCCACTGCTGTTTCTTGTTCCCTCTTGAGCTAGTTTGAAATTTAACCAGATATAGGCTGGCAATCTGTTTAACCCTTTAAATTTTTCTTTTTAATTATCGTTCGCCGGCGAACGATGACTTTATAAGCATGTTACGGAAAAATAAAATAGGTTTTCAAGTTGATCACACACTCTCGACTATGACAAGACCTCGCTTTTTTAGTAGAGCATAATTAAGAAACAGACCATTAAAAAATGTGTGAACTGTATCTCAAACAAGTTTGTGATCTTGCACATTGCGAAATATACTAGTTAAGCTTATCAAATCTGCCAACTTCAAAGAAGCACATGTTGAAAACCATTCAATGCATTTAAGTAATTTTTGCAGTCAGCTCGTTGTTTCAGACGTGAGTGCGTCCTAGCTCGTATTCTCTTGATTGAATTAACAAAAATAATTAACTTTTCTAGGTTAAATGTAACCATTAATACACATTTATGACGTCACAAATCCACAGGGGTTCTTCTGTCAATCAAAAGCAAATGTGAAATGCAAACAGCATTTGGTACTCTTAAAAACCATATATAGTTTACCAAGCTTTCTATCATTTTTTTCTGCTTCCATACCAGTTACAACTTGCCACTGTAGGAAAGCCCTCAAAAAAAAGGAAATGTTACAGGGTTAAACGTCAGTAATACGCGCAATCAACTCTTCCTCTGGCTCCAAATGTGGATGACGCATATTTTATTGTGAGAACTTGCGTTTAAGTACCGACCCCTTGGGGATCTAATCGCTCCTCAATAAATATAATAGATTGACAGTTTTCTCGCCTTTGCCGTTTTTCGACCAATGGTATTTCACTTCGCTCAAGCGAAGCAGAAATGAAAAAGTTACAAGATCAAGGCAGGCTCACTTTCTTGGCACCTCTTCACCAGACTCCTTCCTGCCGGAACGCTTTGCTCTTCGTCGCTTGCGCACGTGATCCACTGCGTGTATCATCTCACCACTGCGCCAACTCTGTTCCCATTTTCGCACTTTTCAAAAGTTTCAAACTAAGAAAAATGTCCTTGCTACGTGTCCCTACTTCGTGTCCGCTAGTGTTTGCCGATTTTAAGAGTCTAAATCACTATCTTTCCTCGCGGTTTCTTTTAAGACTTGATCAATAAAAAAAAATAATGTTGACGATAAAAATAAAAGATACAAATATATAAAAGGACCCTAGAGAGCCTCCGCCATTTTCAATGCCATCGAAATTATTGATATTGCATGGTGAAGCGAAGTTGTATTGCTTTACTGTAAGTTGCGTTTCTAGAGGTATGTTAAATGATCTTTAGTAGTATCATGGTGATTTCTTTCGTTCCGACATGCTCTGAATAAAACTGTCGCGTGCAAAAAAAAAAACAAAACAAAACAAAAAAAAAAACAATGGCGTGGCTGACTAGGGCCCCTTAACTTGCAGCTATAATTTAGTTTCAAAAACGTTTCGCCTTCGTTACTGAAAAGTTACTCAAATTGGAAGAGCATTCAATTAATCCTTGGTCATAAAACAAAGCGGATTCAGCCTTACGCCACTTTAAGAACTTAAAGTTGGTAAAGGAACTGAGCACATGCTCACAACTGAAAAGTTTCCCACTTCCTCCTACAACTTGTGATGAAATAATCAGATTACTACAAATGTGACTTTGTTTGGAAAAAAAGGAGGAGACTTTCGCATATTCAGCCTTTGCATTTTGTCAAAAAAGTAATGCAGATCACTGGCCGGACCTCTCTCTATATTCACAACTTAATAACACACTATAAATCAGTACTTACTCGCAAGAAATGCTATCCTCCAAGTAAAGTTCGTTAATGGTAATATTGATCACCATGCCTTGTGGAATAGGAACCGAAGAAATACAATCTGTAATATTTGAGTAATCGTTAGGATATCCGGGACTTCTGAGTGTACTTTTAATCACTGGACCACACCCTGTATCAAAGCAAAGAAATAAAAAGACACAGTTGATATCGATGAAATAGTTGTATTTCCCGCAAATGTTTGTTTCCATTGGCCAAAAAAAACCCATTGGGGAAATGATATTTATTTAGCTATTTATTTACTTATTTATTTACTAACTTACTTATTTACTTGTTATTTATTTATTTAATTTTAATTAATTTATTTCTCTGACTTTCTTTGTTTCAGTTCCAGAGCTTAACAAGCCAATTCAAGACCGTGACCAAAACACACAGCATCCTTCATATCATTTTACTCGTCACATCTTCTCTTTAGTTATCTTATGATAATAACTTTTGATTTTTTTATTTCTTTTTTTTTTACTTGG